>BJBW01001793.1:0-59486 GCA_004320125.1 Scolopax mira | reverse complement strand
TGTTGGAGGATGGAGAGCAAGCACCCTAGATTAGCTTGTCTGGTTCCACCAAGGCCTGCGACCAACAAGCTCCAACATGCCCTCCCATACCAGCCAAGCAACACCATGGGCCCTCCCGGGGCCGAACAAGCCATCTCCTTCACATCAACTCTGTCAACAGCATTGCTGCCTGTTATAAAAACATCTGTCATCCAAGGGGTGTTTTGCAATACATTTGCCCAGAATGCCTTGAAGTATAGATTTGGGCAAAGAACATATACCACCCAACTGGCCAGGGGTCTGCTCTCTTTGGCTGTCATTGTACCACACTTCAGATTCCATCTCCTACTTTTCTCTGGTCCAGTAGAAACTGTTGCTTTCTTTAGATTTTTCAGGGCTCTTTGCCACTACCAGAAATTCAGATGGTACATTTCCGGTATCTGGCACAATGTTGTTTAACGTTATTGTGTACTTTTTTTCATAAAACTGCTGCCCATTGTTACATGGGCATCCATTATTACAATTGATCCTGAATTGGAGAATAAATTAAACTTTGTTTTATCAGCAGCATCTGCAGCCTGCCTAAAGTTCTGGGAGCTAGATGACTACTTTGATACAGATTACCGTCTGCTTAACATATATAATTTTAATTGTGTTGTCCAGGAATTCTGTTCTTGGATTTACTAAAACATAAAGCAAACTTTACTGAAACAGAGTGCCAGGATGTGGCAGGTCTGCCACAGGGACTTGAGACTTGGGGTAATGTGATTTTACCACTCCAGTGCTTACAGTTTTCCATTTTTAACATATACAACCACCATATAAATGCCAGTGAAAACCAGTTTTATTTTTCACTGACTCACTTAATACTTTCTTCTTTTTTTTTAATATTCTTGTTCTGGATAAGTTACAACTTTTCATAATTCAGTACCATAACATGTGATTTGTCCATGCTGAGCTGCTCTGTTCTGTTCTGGCCTCATCATTTTCCCATGAAATGGAATTAACCAGTCACCTTGCACATTATCTCTCTGTTGATATGCAGAATAGTATCTGCATAGTTCTAGATACCAATATCTAGAATATGTGAGAAAAATAATATTTTTTAAAAATATTTTTTCCACCCCTTAGAGCAATTGACACATTTAATGAGAGCATTATTCAATGTTTCGTTCTTTGCAGTTTTGTCTCTTTGCTGTGATTTCATCCAGAGACGTCAGCACTCATTCTGCTCCATTCTTCTTTCTAAAGTCTACCCTGGGTGCATGTACCTGTGATGAATTTGAATGATAGTTTTCCAACAGCTGTGGATGTGTTCCTGGGATCACAAAATCTTGACCCCAGTCCAGCAATATGACTACTTCTGTGTTCTGCCTTCCTAAAGTAATACGCTTTAATTTTACACACTTTTTTACTCTGTACATTCAGTAGAGTTGAGAAATTGTAACCAGCTGCTATTACAATTAGATTCAATATCTAAAGCAAGACTGAATTCCAAGCTGGTAAAGTAGAGGAAGTGTTTAGTGAAGGAGAAAAACCCAGTGTTAATTTTTTCCCCTCTATTTACTGCTGTTCCTTTTCTGCATTATCTCTACTGTTCTCTTTTTCTCTTGCTCTAAACCATAAATTGTAATACTTTTAAGAACAAGAAATTAGATCCTCTACTGTTTTAAATCCTACATGAAAAGTTCTGTTTAGTATTTCTGTAGGATGCATTCTTCTATGGATTTAATGCTACCTCTATCAAAGCTTTTGACTTTAGAAGTTCTGAATGCACTTAGTTTGCCAGAGCTGATCAGGAAGGCTAGTTTCCTACATAACACACTTATCTGTATTCAGATATTTTTTATTTACCCTCCCCTCCCTCCCCCCCCCAATTCCAGTTAATTTTGGGAATCCTTAATAGCATTTAGAAGAAAAATAATTACTGTCTTTGTTACTGTGGGATCTAGTCACTGTAATCATTATAGCAAATGTGGCAATTTTCAGGAAAAAGTTAGATGGTACCTTACATTTTGTATCATACAAAATGGACTAGTAAAGTTTCTAAAAAATACAACAGTCATTACTTTGAATATGGGAAGTGACACTTTAAGAAAGATGAGATTGTTGAAGCTGAAAGTTGGCTTGATACAAATTTGTTGTAGTTTTTAGA
The DNA here is from genome assembly GCA_004320125.1 of Scolopax mira. Classification (NCBI taxonomy): domain Eukaryota; kingdom Metazoa; phylum Chordata; class Aves; order Charadriiformes; family Scolopacidae; genus Scolopax; species Scolopax mira. Next base: position 57,352 of record BJBW01001793.1, on the reverse strand, counting down.
CTGCAAACTGTAGACAGTGGCTTTGAAAGGCTGATCATCATTCCTTTTTTTTTTTCTTTTTTAGATCATGAGTTCCATAACTCTTTAAGGAACTCAAACAGTCTGAAGATGCAGTGAAACTATAGTAAAACTGGTTTGGAAATTTTCAACAGAAGAGTTTTTGAAACAGTTTATGAAGAAGATAAAACAACTGAGACAAGTTTTTTAATCCATTGGCTACTATTTTTTTCTGAAATGAGGATTTCTCGTTACTTTGAGAACTAGAGAAGTTTGGTGCTTCAAAACAAAAAGCTTTGTTGTGAACTAGAGGAGTTTGGTGTTTGAAAGATAACCCACCACCTCTGTTTTTTATTTTCATGCAGAATTGGAAGATATTATTATCTCCAAAATGGAAGTGATGTGATGTGCAGCTCAGATTTTTGCAGTAGTTTTCAGTAAGTGTTTAACTACAGAAGCACCCACTCAAACATTTATGGCTCTGATCCATCCATGATTTATTTATGTACTCATTTTGTTTTTGTATGACTAACCCCATTACTTTGCATGATGTTTTTTGCACAGAATATATTAGTTTTGTTACTGGCAAGGCATGTCTACATGCAGATTTATCTGCCTGACTTCCTCTGTTCAAAGTTAAATTCGTTGCTCTGTCCTCTTTGGTTCATAGCATGACATCTTCCTAGATGACTATTAAGAATTCTTTTTCATTACACTGTATGAAAGGTATTTTCTAAATGCAGATTTATCCTTTTTTTTTTAAATTGTTTTTTCACTTAGGTGGAAAAGTAAGAATATAATTTTCTTTATAATGGATTTCTCCTTGATAGGGTTCTTTTCTTATTCTCAGAGCTCAGTAACAGTCATAGCTTTGACTTCTGCAGAATTGCCAAAGTATGACAATTTACAGGCCTTACCAAGGTTTCAGAAATTCCCTGTGTCCATATTTATAGAACAGAGAGTTTGGGACTATGTTATGACATGGTATAAACTAGCTTATATGCATCAATTGGGAACCTCATCCTTACTTTTTGAGATTTGTGTCCTTGAATGTCACAAGAGATGCTAGAAATATGTGTGATAAAAAAAAATACATACTAAATAAAAATATTTTCTTTTCTTTTTCACATGCTAATATAGATGCTCTGTTCTGAGAGGAATTTCTTGATTTTACCAAGGTAATACACAAATTTTCCTTCAGATGGTCCCTAGCTTAGTAGCTAGATATAGAGCTTTGCTTTTTAGTTCTTTTAAAACAATAAAACCAACTGTATGACTAAACATCTGTGTCAGATAATGAGACAGAATTAAGGAAATCCTTAAACTGATTCTCCTCTGATTTGTAACCATGCTAACTTGTGAGTAACTCAACTAACCTCATGGTAATTCTGGTGTGTGCAAGAGAGGAGGCACAAAAAACCTCTGTGACATCTGTCCTGTCAAGAAATTTGCATTATGTCAACTATTATCAGTAATAGGGAAGGAATATCTACAGTAGTGGTTTGAGATAGCTCTTGTTAACAAATATTCATATCAGCTTTATCTTGGGAGTACCCTAAATTGGCTTGCAATGGGAGTAAAATTGCTGCTTATCATCTCCTACCAAAAGTCTTAATGGTTGCATATTTCTTTACAGAAATATAGCTGTCAAAAAGTGAATTGAAGCTATTACTGTTCTGGAAGCTACATTTATAAGATACTGTGTATAACCATAGGGACATATAGGCTTATGTAAATATTTGTTTCTCCAGTGTACATGATGTTTTATCCTTAGTAGTGCAAAGGAAAGAGAAGTACCCAAGAATCAGAGTCCTCCTGAGAGGGGGATTGGTTATATTGAAGATGTTTGTCACTTCTTTCCAGGTGGTTGATATATTCTGTGACATCTGTTCATTCTTTATACCAGATGTGAGGTACACAAATTAACGAGAAGAAAGCATTATGGGCCACTGTATAGAACAGGTGAGCTAAGACAGGTAATCTAATTATAAGGATTTAAACTATTTGTAAATGTAGCTTCTAATGTAGCTGCTTGTTTCTCTAGAATTCCTTTCTAATGTTTCTTTGTGATTATATGGGATCATAAGAAACAATGCTGTGCTCTGAAGAGCACAAGAACAAATTCCAGTGCTCTGGAATTCTTTTAACAAAAGTGTCTTTTTTCTTTTTTAAACTTCAAGTGAAAGTTGGGAGCAATGGACTAAAATGAATGGACTGAGCACTTAGGTCCAGTTTTGTATATTATTTCTTTCTCACATTTGAGGAAGGGTTATCAAATTGATATATTTTGGGGAAAAAAATATTCAAAATCAACATATGGACATCTTGATTGGAAGATTTCTGGCCAGCACTGTTTTAGAAGGCCATTAGTTTGTTATCATGGATTGCCAAACTGTTTCTCATCTTCATAATTGAGCCATTTAATTACAATGTCAAAACAGTAACCAGAAATTAAGGAGACTAAATATTTAGCATGAATCCTGAAGTTCATTTACTGCCTATCCTCATCTGGTTTGCTGTTGGTGATATTACTATTTCTACTGTCCTGTGAGAGAACACAGGACCTGTGATAACCTTCAGTGTGGCTGGAAAGGAAAGTGAAATGAGGTTACTTGCCAGCTTTGATGTTGTTCATTTGCTATTGTCTGTGTTCCCTGTCAAATCCTCTGTGTCATGCAGATATTTGTCCAGGATGTGATTTTCTAAAAGAGTAACTAAGTCTTTGCTCTCTTCAATGGCTCATAATTTATCATTGTCAAAAATATGCAAGCATTTCTTTTTTGTTAGCTGGATGAGAACAGAATATAAATGCAAGCGTGTGAGTGACACTTTCAGCAATGTCTATGGTGGCAATCAATCATAAGTGTCTCAGCAAAGCAAGGTTACTGAAATGATGTGCTGGAAAACAAGCAATATTGCAGTAGGTTGGATAACTGGGACTTTTATTGGTGTTATTACACTGTGATGCTTAAACAGTATACTGCTTGCCTTACCCTATGATTGGAATGATTCTGGGAATGTGCTTTGCTGTTTCAGGCACATGTACAGCATAAGAGTTAAAAGAGATTTACCCATTTACTGGACAGATAATGTTTTGGAATTGAAGAAATTTAAGAATAAGGATTTTGAAAATATTTCCCAGAGTTCTTGCCCAGATACGGGAACTACTTTCCCAGCAGCCACAAAAAAAGAGTAGGAACTTCGCTGTCCTCCCCCCCACCCCGCTCTTTTTTTTTGCCCTGAAGGTTTTCTATTTTTTCTTGTTCTGAATCTTTATATATAAAGGCAAAGGCATGATACTCATCCTCTAAATACCACTGGGTCACTGTGGCTTCATGAAGGAATGTAATTGCAAGAGACAAAAGAGGTGTATTTTTAAGCTGGTCGCAGCTGTCAGCTTCTCAGTCCAAAATCATCCCCCATCCATAACTAGGAGGGATGTGACCTGTGTTCTGATTGCAAGGTGGCCAAACCAGCTGATGTGTAACTCTGCATTGCTTCAAAAGCAATGGGGAAGACTAGTGGGTGTTTGCAGGAAGTCACACTACTGGAACTAAACTCTAGATTTCTGTGTAAACAGAAGTGATTTATCTTGCACCCTAATTATGCCGAGTAGCGTGCATAAGGGAGCATAAAACAAGCTTGAGTGCATTAGTCACATTCTAAAGGGAACAAAGGACTTTCTTATCTTTCATAAGCACAAGGCTTGTGATGTACACAGTGATGATACAGTCACCATACTGACTGCAAGGTGATTACCTACCAACCTGTAGTATTTTAAAGTAGATTTACTCTAAATTACAGTGAAAAAAGGTTTATATCCATGCATATGCTCTGGTTTTCCTTTTCTGAGAATATATAATACCTTACACAGTTGTTAAAACTCCAGAATTAAAAAAGAATATATCACCGAGTTAAATAACCTTCTTTCCCATATGAAAACACATCACAAAGCATGCTCCAAAACCAGAGCATTATTGCAAAATATAGCCCTTGCTCATAAGTGAACAGTATCCTACCATACAGCAGGAAGCATGAATTAAGATCCATATAAGAATCCAATCCGTTCCAAATTATAGGAGATGTGCTTGCTTTTCACAATATGGCACTGTGCAAAGGAGACTGAACTAACAGAGAACCAGACCCAAATGTCTGGACTGCCTATTTTGCTTCAGAATTTGCCTCTCATGACATGTTATGGAGTCTTGTTTCTCATTGCTTTTGAGACTGAAAAATTCTATACAGCACTGGTTTGTCTTGTGTGAATCAGTAATCAGTCACCCTGGGCTTCTTTTCAACATGTTCTATTTTCCAGTAAGTCAATATCGCAATGTTCTCTGTGGTGTTTTGTACAGCACTGTGGAATGAGAAGCCATGCAAGGGTGGTTACTATCACACATAGGGATGTTAGCTCAGACTTGATGCTTTTTCTACACTCTCACATGTTCTCTGGACGACTTCTCCATTTTTCTTTACACTCTCCGTGATTCAAGAATGAGTTGTTCTCAGTCAGTTGGTGAACCTCTTCATATTATTTGCATTTCTTTCCAGTTCAAGGAGGACAGTGTCAGAAATTTTCAAAGAAGAGCTGCATCTGACCAGTTCAGCTTGTTTTTCATTCTGTAAATGGCTTTGGAATCCTTTGCAGTAACAGATATTCGTTAAATGTAAGATTTTTACTATTGCTAAGTATGTTCTCAGAAAGCTAATTTGGAACAGAAAAAGGTGTCATTTACATTTCCAATATTGAGAACAGTTGACTAGATTTCAGTTACTCATCCAGTCTTTTCCTCCAACTTTACTTTATACTTTGAAAGAATGCTTTCAAAATGAAATAGAGATATATCTTGAAACAGCCATTGTATACCATTAATGTAAAAATCAGCAAGAAAAGTCCATTACTTCATAAAATAACTGCAACATAGGAGCCAAGTCATGAAATGAGGCAACGGATCTCTGTTTAAGAGTCTGTTACAAGACCTCTGTTTAAGAAGTATATTTATATTACTTTGGGTTTGGTCCTATACAATGCTATTGTGAGTTGATGGGCTCATAGTATAGCACGAAGCAAAAGCATTAATAAGGCAGATAAATACACACGTCTTATTGGTATTTGCTAATCATGAAATTTACAGTGTTATTTCATTTACATGAGAGTTTTGAATATCTAGAATAAGTGGATCTAAAATATTTCACTTCATAATGGCTGTCACTCTGATGAGCACTTAGTTTTCAAAGTGCTAGTCGAGTGGCTTCATAGCTAATCTTTGTTTTTGCATAGGGGGCAAAAAAATTGTTCATTGCTATGAAGGACAGACCAGGTCATTGATGTGAAAGAAGGCTCAGACGAGATCCTGCCTGCCATCCATGCAAAAAATATAACAGCCATAATTGTATTTCTCTGGAAATTAATCTGCAGATGGTATTGGAGAAATAGGAGAGACATTTTGCTTCAACAAACATTAAGGTGGTCGCCATACATTAAACATACCAAATTCAAGTACATGTGACTTTTAAGGATTTTTTTCATATATAAAAATAATGATGGAATACAGATAAGTGTCAAGTATATAGGTTTAATTCTGTTCTCAGTTGAATGGTATAAAACAGAGACTATAGTGAGTAGGAAACACCTGAATTGTATTTATTTTCCTGTTTATAAATTACTTGTAAACATATTTTTAAAAGTTGAATTATTCACTTTTTTGAAGACATAAAACTGTAATATTACATTTTCCCTGTAGGGAAAGGGGAGCAGTAGGGATACAAATGATAAGATTTGTTCAGAGGATGAACAGTCAAATCATGAGTGACATACACACACAAATAAAGAATCATCTCCTGATAATCCATCAGTGCATATTCAGGGGAAAAACCCTTTTGCTAGGGGGGATATGGAGTGTTGATGCTGAAGCATCATGACATAATATACATGTACTGGTGAAGAGAGAGGATAATACATCACTCCTTCCAGTTTCAGCTTCACAAGAAGCAAGTGTTATGTAATTACTATGGTCAGAAGCTAAACTGGTGGGAACTCCATTGCATTCTACCTCGTGTATAGAGATTGAATAAGAGCAAATCTTCAAATTACTTATGCCTCAATTTTTCCTATGTAAAACAGGTAAAATACAACTTTCTATTTTGAGAGAAAAAAAGGGGGATACAAATCAGATCACTTAGAGTAGGTTGAAAATACCTAGTGTCTTGATTAGATTGTGATGGGAATGTTCTTGCCCAGTAGCCAGTCACAGTTATACTGTGGGTTTTACGTCACTATTCTGTGTACCCGATATTCTCTGTCAAAAGATGCTTCTGAATCCTCCTATCAGATAAAATAAACTAACTATAATTCTACATGGATGCTATGAATAGATAGTGACTTTCTCTAATAAAAATTATAATACATCAAATGAGTAATATGTGTTCTTGTGCTTTAACTTGTACCTGTGCAAACACATACCTGTCTCTCTGTGTCTGTATTTACCTTATAGTGAATTTGTATACATACATATATCTATATCCAGCTCTTAAAAGGTATCAGGGTGAATATTTTCTTTCTGAACATAAGAAATATTTACATTCACAATAAATTTATAGGTAAGAGTATTCTAGCTGATGTCAAAGCAGCCTGGAATGCCAAATCATACAATGTGAGGTCATATGCATATTAATATAGCACTAAAAATTCAACCAAAATGATAATTGTCGTTGGTCTTTTGAAGAGTTGCATAACTTTACATTGTAAGAATTGTCTTCTGGATGTCCCAGTAGCAAAGACTTCAGACTAAATAAGTAAGAGAAGGAAATACCTGTTAACCATGTGCCTTGTCTTGTGAAATACAGGAAGACAGTTGTTTGTATTTGGATTGAAAATATTAATAAGAAATATTATACTGTACCCTGGCATCTTTCCAAGTATGTAATTATCAGTAGAGCCAACAATGGAGAGGTATGTCACTGGGCAATACTATAACAATTTATTGCACTACAGCATGCAAGAAAAGCAACATAGTTTGGTAGAGGTGTTGTGAGGTGTAGATACGCTGGGAACCCACAATCATTTTATTATTTCATCACCACATCACAACCAGTCCTACATAGTCACAGCCATTTCTACAATTCTGGTGATGTATTTAATTAAAACTGATTTTAGGATGCAGTATGAATAAGTGAATTTCTAAAGTGTTAAAAGCCATCTAAAGCCTTAAGTTTTAGCCATTTTCCAGTAGTGACATAAACTAACATTCCATAAAATGCTGTTCTTCAAGTATTACAGAGCCTAGCAGACTGGTACCATCTTTCTTACAGATATAAATATCAATGCAGGTGCTAACTCACATATGTTGAGTAGATTTATTGTGGTGGGCACTCATTTATACACTAGAAATAGTAATTTCACAGTTTGAACTGTGTCCAGATTATGTGACATTGGGAATCAGCTGTGAAGAGCAGTAGCTATGTGTAGTAGCTTGCATGATAGTTTTTTATGCTTTTATGGAGTTATGCCAATACTCCAGCCTCTTGCTTCGAAGAGCAGCATTTTCTATGTCAGATATTCTCCTTAAAAAAATTCAAATACAGAAGGAGGTATTTCTGCAGCTCCAGCCGGTAAACCTAAGGCACAGAATATAACACAAAAGAAAGTAAAACCATTGTGTAAATACAAGGGAAAAAAGGAGTGAGGGTCACACAGAATATTAACGCTTCCTTATGGTCAATTTACTGCTGAAGAATTCCACTTTGCTGGTACCCACACGTCTCTAACGGCTTTTCCTCTGCACTAAAAGTGACATGCTAAAAATTTGTAATGTAATCAGCGACTCATGTTTATATAGAATTCCTGAAAACATCTTGAAGTGCTCTACAGTCATTAAAATAAAATTAAAATACTATCTCAACAAATGGAAGAATATGCATAGTAATTCTCATTTGAATATTAACACAGTCTAAATTCTGACTTTTTTTTCTGGAAAATTCTAATGAAGAAAACAACTCCATTACAATATATTTTCTCTTTGAACTATTCTATGAAGAGCAGAATCCTCAGACTGGATTCTGCACCAGCACTCATAAGTAACTGCATAATAACATTACAGTCAATAGAGCCACTCAGGTCCTTAAAGTTATGTTTAAACTTAACTAATGTCTCAGGTGGGTTTTACTATTACTACTGTTAAGATGCTCTTGAAATAATAATGAGAGCAAAATCTAAATCACTTATCCACTATCCACAGAACACAACTTTATTAATGATTGCTTCCTGTATATTACATATGCTAAGCAACCTTCTCTACATAATTTTTTCTCCTCTCAGTCCTAATGCATTTGGTGTATTTGTTGCCTGGCAATAGCAAATCACAACAGAGCCATGGATCCCCTTATTTTCTTTGATCCATTTCTCTATCGACACAGAAGGTGCAGTAGTGCTCATCTCGGGGAATGCAGATGAATCCTGTTAGTCCAGTTGGTGATGGTCTGTGTGGTCATCTTCTTTTAGTATAATGTCTCATACTTTGATAGTGTAGGCTGTCAGTCTGTTTCTTATTTGTTGGTGACAGTATATGGAAACTAGAAAGCAACAGCTACTGGTTTCCTGCTTTCATTGGTAAAAACATCAATCATTTTGAAAAATACTCCTTTCCATAGTTTCTTAGCTGTTCTGCAAACAAGAAGATGATATTTGAATGCACTTGGCTGCAAGTACAAAGCCTTCATGCTCTCTAAGCTGTGCTCCTTCATTTTCTATTTGCATTATGTATTAAAGTATTGGCACACATTTGTCCATGACCTCTTCTAGACGGACTGAGGGTTTTTTCCCCTCCATTTCTCTGAAACTCTGTATTAAAATAAGTTTTGAGCAGGAATCAAACAAATGAGGAAGGTATTTTTTAGTGGGTCTCCCTTGATACCAATGGGTGAAAAAAATTGCAAAGCAATGATTATGTGTCTTTACTTAATTTTATGTTATTTCTTCATATTCATCAGCTAAAGAGAAGATTCATACTACTGACTTTAAAACATACCTGGGGGGAGGATGACTTCAGCTATTTTTAGTGGGTTTTGTTTTATACTCTGAACTCTCTGAAGTTCACTTTAGGTGAAACGCCTCCCCAGTCACAGTTTTGATGAAACAAAACCAAAAATCAACAAATAGGAAATTACTGAAAAAAACCCTCAAAACCCACCAAAGCAAAAGTTATTAGGAAAATTAGCTGAAATTACAAATGCATAATCAATCCTTGCAACAGGACTGAAATTATGGATTCATCATGAATCAACCATCTGAGTAGAAACTGATAAAATTATGAGAATAAATAACATGTCTGTGTGGTTTATTTTCTCTGCAAAGGTTCTTCTAGAGCTCTCCTTAAAGAAAGGACATCTGTGGTATAACTGGGATTCTTTTTGGCAATGAAGTTGAATGAGGTGAGATTCTGTAGAATTACAGTGTTTTGGCTAAGAAACTAAACACTAGAAAATGAAGAATGAACCACTCTTTTACAGCCCTTTAGCAAAGTAAAATATACTCACACTATAGGAGATTAGAGGTAATACTTTGTAATTAGTGGAAGGTAATGTAGTTCCCTGAGGGTTTCATATCAGTCATTGATACATAGTGCCTGGACTGGGTTTCTTCCCTGTATTCCATATTCATGTTTCAGAAGCCTATTCATGTTTAATATTGTGATATGTTCTCCTCTGTAATTCCCTCATGGTCATGAGGAAATATGAAAGGTATGAAAGGAATAAAGTGCTCCTAACAGACCTATTTTTCAGGAGTTTTGAAATGTTTTTCCTTTCAATTGAACTGAATTCTAAACTCACTAAGAAGTGATACTTGGCAGCTTTCGGAATAGTTCTTAGGATGACTAAACTATTTTCAACTCTAAAATACAATATCTTAGTTGTTCTACATCAAATCAGAACTTGAGAGAGTGAACTTTCTAGTAGCAGTAACTAATAATCTGTTATGATGATGAATAAAGGGAAAATAATCTTCTTGCATCATTTCAGTTGTCTACATTTCAGATCCAGTACATAGCTGCTATTTTTTGTATGCAAACAAAGGCTGGGTTTTTTGGTTATTCTCATTAATAAAAAGCAAAGCCACTACTATTGAATGCTGCCATGAGATTGCAAATTTCTAGAAAAGTTCTCCTAGGCAACCAGGCATCAGTTTTCTGGTAGAGAATCAAGCACTTTTAACATATCTTGCCGCTATAAAACCGCGAAAAACTTATGACAACGTTGCTCAAATACAGAAATATTTTTGCATTTCTTGCTGAAGATGAAGCATCACCATATGTACAGAACTTGTTCAGATAGCCATGCTCAACCACAAAACAACAAAATCATAAGAAGCATTTTGAAACCAGTGAGTATGTGGTTGAGGAGACTAGATGACTAATAATCATTGAAGTGTATCACTAACTGTAAAGTACGTATAGTGCCACTATATAGAAGAAGATCTTTAGATTTAAAAAAAAATTTTTTTGACTGTTATGAGCGCCCTAATCTAGACTAAATATATGCTTACCTTTAGAACCATCAATTAATTAATGTGAAGCTTATTAGATGCCTAAAAATAAATGCTTTCATATACTAGAGAATCCAGACTTGCTTTCTGTTTTCATATAATATGAAAGAAAGAATAAGAATTAAAGTATTCAAAAGAGCATAATGATTTTCTAGTTTACATGCTTAGAACCTTAGTTCCACTTGCTTTTACTGGGACCACAGCTCCAAAGTCTCTCTTTAGATGCATTTCTAAAACCATTAAGTAGGCCAATAATTGTCAAATTGTGTATGTATCTAATTCTCTGTATAGGATATTATTGAAAATTTCAGCAGACATATAATTTACTTTAAAATGTCAAAATCGATTCCCAAAATATATTTTTAAAATCTTATCTATATCCTTTAAAGACAGTGCTTGTTTATTTCAAAACCTGATTTGATTTGGGGGGCTTATAGCTCCTTGCAGTGTGATCCATGAGATATGTGTACAACGTACTCTGTAAACTCACAATAAGATTACATTGAAAATAAAATAAAACTAAGTATTCTACAAAGATATATTTGTTGCTACAGGCAAAAATCTGTAGCCAAAATATTTTGACTAAACTATCTGTTGTTTCACATTCTTACAGAGCCAGAAAGCAAGAGATATTAGGTTGCTAGTTTTTATCCATGTATAGGTAATCTTTTCCTCCTAAGTCTGTGCAAATTTATAGTACAAGTCATCCTAAATTTTGGAAACAGGATATTCTCAACATTAGGACATTTAGAACACAGTCTTAAAGGATGCTGAAGACTTCAATCTGCATGCAACGAATTAGATCCCAAGTAATTCTTTTTAAAATTTGCATTGTTCACAAAGCAGGTAGTCTGACATGTTCATAAGTTTTGCAATTAAAAAAAAATTGCTAGTTTGTTAAGTGTCAAAACCAAGATTATGAACTGTATTTCAGAACTGAGTTCTAGAACTTGCTATAAATGTAGTGTAAGAAAGATCTATATGGAAAATATATGCCAAAATTTTGCATTGCAATATATTTTTAGAGATAAATATTCAATCAATCTTAAAACTTAATTCCTTTTCCTACTGTGCCACTAATGTAGGTTATTTGTAGATCTGTCCTGTAGTTAATTAAGTGAATTAAAGATGGAATGCCTATGTTTTCTTTTCTCTGAAGGATAAAACTCTGTCTCCTTTCTGACATAAATCTTATTTCCAAATAAAGTTAGATTATTAAATGGAAAATGGTTGTTTCCACAGTAACTTATTTCAATATACTCAACAAGAAAATATTTTTCATAAAGAGAAGTAATAGAGGCTTATTTTGCAGGTATCATCCAAACTGTTATTTAATTGCTATCTATGCCTGACAACATGAATATCAGTGCTGAAAAACATCATATCTTTAAGCTTCATTCAAGTTCTGTAGCAAGATTTTATATATTATCTATACTCTATGTATTTTAAAATTTAGATGTTTGAATTTTTCTGAGAAAATTTCTGTTGAAATTTTCTGATTTGAAGTACTTGCATTAATTGACACAATTTTGAGCTCTTACTTACAATATTGCAGAACTGTGTTTTCTACTTTTTAAGGAAAATAGAAAATGGGACAAACACCAAATTACTTCTATAACATTTGATAGTTACATTGGGAACTATGGGTTTCATAATGATATCAGCGTGATTCCACCTTGTTTAGAACAGAGAAAGTATGTCCAAATAAGCATAAAGTGACTGCCTGCAGTAACACATGTTAAATATAGCTGAGCTGGCTGATTTTGAAGAACTGTATGCAGCCTTTTTCTATGAACTAGGTACAGATACACACAATACAATACACAATAGAAATACACACTGAAAAGTAGTTCATTTTTTCCCAGTTTCATGACACTTATATTTTTTCCTTTCTCATCCTTTTTCTTGTGTCTGCTTTTTAGTATTTATTCTTCTGATCTTCAAATAATTGCCAGCCTCTTTCTATCCAAATCAGCACCTTCTTACTGCTAGTCTCATCAGTTGAGCTATGATTGTCTAGAACTATTTGTTTTTCTCTATACTGCTTGTCTTGAGAACACCCCACTCCTCTGGCTGCTTTTTCAGTCAATTGAATCCTTCTTTCCCCCTTTTGCATCACAGCTTTTAAAATTCTGTTTCTAAGGATACAGCAGTGTTTGAATTCATATTATCCCTTCCTTTTAAAATAAGCCATTGAGAAAATCAAAGGAGGACATTGATAATCCAGTTAAAAGATCAGAAGGAGAAAATATATTCTAACTATCTAATTCACTACTTTCTGCAGAGGGAGAGAGAAAAAATATCACTGATGTTTCTGGGCTAAATATATCTCTTTCCTTGATTCTTTGGGTCACGCTGTCAATTAACATGCAGTAGAAGCGAAGTTAAAAAAAACAACAAAGAAAATATTCATACAACCTTTTGGATCCTTTCTTTCAGTCTGGCCTACATGATCATAGGACAATCTGTGTGGAATGGTGTCCAATTAATAGTGAAATGAATGAAACCTGGAACGAATCCCATTAGGAACAGGACTGAAATACATTGTTCTTCCCCTATGGACAGTTGAAGTAATGAGCGATGTTGACAATACAGAGGCTCTGACAATTGAAACACAAATTCAAAATAGAAGAGAAATGATTGCAAGTGAGCTAGGATGATTCATTCCTTATCACACATCTGTCAGTCTTAATGTTTTGCTGTTTATCTATAGGCAGTGAAAAGGGGAGATAACATCTATTGTCTACTGAATGCTGTGGTTTTTGCTCTTTCTTAAAACTTTAAACTTTTAGAATAGTTATATCTCAATGCTTAGGAAAGGAATAAACAAAATATGAATTGATCAAAACAAATTACAGCTTTGTCTGTCTTCTCACAACTGAGACATTGTGAAAGAAGTAAAGCATGAAACAGGAATTGTCAGCTTTAGGGTTGCATGCAAAGGGATGGGATGAACATATTCAGATTTGCATCTAGAGTTGAAATATGAATACAGAACTTCAGGCAATATATGATGAGCTTATATATGTGTCTGTTGCCAATGGCCATGGAAAGAGTCTAAGGGAGCGGGTCTCACTGATCCCATTCTTGCCTTGAAGATCTAGTACAATATTTAATCTCTCAAGGTTTCAATATTCTCTTTGAAAATGGACTTTCACAATGTTATCATTGTAAGCTACAAATAAGATTTAAATAGTTGTTAGAAAGCACCATTGTTCAGATAGTGCCACAAACTCCAAAGAACACAGGGATACATTTTAGCAACTGAGAAACTGAGGAAAAAAAAGGATGTCATAACAAAGATTAAATGCAATTCATACTTTCTAGCTCAGTGTCAGTTCTGTTTAAATTGTATGAAAGCAGTTGGAAGACCACAGGAAGTAGGATGAGAGGTGGTACAAATGTTATCTGAGGTAAAGGTAGGGAAATTTGTGACTGCACAAAAGGAGTTAGTTCTGCTTAAGATCTAGGAATTTATAGAAAGTGAAAAGTGAGGTAGTCAGCTGACATGAACAAAACAAATAAGAAGTTCCTGACCTAACGGCACCAAGGAACAACACTACAAAACAAACAACTATACAAGAAGAAGGTCTCCCCAATAGCAAAACCTAAGACCTTATTAAATCTCACGTAACTGTAGCTTTACTTATTTGTATTGCCTGTAAAGTTATTTTAGCATGTGTGGTAGCTATTAACAAAAGCAACCAGGTGACTGGTAACGTAATATGTCATTCTATTTGGCACTGTTGTGATAAGCCAGAGTAGCTGTTCTCCCATGTTGGAGGGATTTCCTTACACACCTATGCAACCTGTGAGTGGACCAAAAGCTTTCCTTTCCTTTGATTGGTGGCATGCAGCTACTCTCAGTTGGGGTATGACATGGAAAAAGAAAGTAATTATTTATAAAAACATTTCCAAATATGCATTTGTATGCATATTGTATGATTTGTACTTTTTGAGCAGCTATTTGGAAAGTTTCTGGAGTTATGAAAACAATACTTTATAATGCAGTCTGCAATGAAGTATACAATCTACCTAAATGGTCTAGCTTTAGTATGAGCAACTAAATTAACTTCCTTTAGCATGTAGTGCAATTTACTCAAGTTGCAAAAATTGTAATTTACCTTCCTCTCCTGTAAACTCTGTGCTTGATGGAGGCTGTGAAAAACTCACAGAAATCCACAATACTGTACATATAATATTCTCTATTATGCTGGCTGTTTAAGCCTTGATTTGACATATAGCACTCACAAGAAAAATCTGCTCAAAGACAGTTGCATTTGTTAGAATAAGCCATCTAGCAACTTGGCCATGAGAAGCACACAGACCCAACTCCCTCCTTTTATAAGTACTTTTGTTTTCTAACATTTGTTAATGTCCTTAGGGTCTGATTTATTGCTCTTATTAGACACTAAACCAGACACCACCTGAGGTTCTTAGGAACATGGGGTGGGGGAGGCTGACCCTACAAGAGACAGCTGGGAGTAACCTTTATCCCTTTGTGTGCTTTCTGGGAGTTACCTCACCAAAGATTGTCTGCTGTCTAAAACTTTCCAAAAAATATGGGTTAATGTTCATCCAGTATCTCCAAAGTCTCTCAGTGGAAGGTAAGATGGATCTCAAAGGGCAATGGAAAAGAGAATTAAGGGGCCACAGACGCAGAGGGTGAGAAAGGACATTTTGCCCTCCCCAGCTGCTCTTCCAGCTGCTGAATCTCAGTATCTTCATAGTTCTTGGCTTCACTGAAATCATATTTCTAGGGTAACATGGTAGTTATATGCATTTTACTGTACATTCTCAATGTTCATGTCAATTTGTATTAATGTGTCATTTTCACTAATTACAGCACACAAAAGCAAATGCAAATTCAATTTCAATACTTGGACAGCAGAATTCCACTTTCTAAAGGATTCCTCAGGTTCTAATTGAGCAATTTTCAGGAACTATTTACTTTTAGTATGTCAGGAGAACCTGCTTTTTTTAAATGGAACCTTTCTTACTCCTGGCTTAATTTCCAAATGTCTTGTGTCACACTTGAAGAGGAAGCTGAATGTTAGTACTAACAGATGCTTTAGAATTCCACCTCTATAAAGTTTTGAAATCTATTTGAATAAGATGCAACAATTTATATTAACATATCATCATTTTCACTGTAACAGGATAGTACTTGCCAGTATGGTATTCCATTTCTGCATGGTATTTAACGGCAAAAGTGTGACCATGCAGAAGCAGCCTCCATACGAAGGCATTTTTTAACAGCATTTGTGAGAACATTTCTGTTTAGGCATACCTTAGACACTGTAGCTCCTTACATGGAGCTGGAATAAACTGGGTATCTTCTGGTGTAGTGGAAAGCCTTAAGAGATCTAGTGGTAGCCAAAGTAATACAGATTTCAGCAAGATTAATTATAAAAAAGTAATTTGGAAACATTTATTATTTTTTCTTTTTCTTTAAATTTGCACCTCTTTTCTTCGGGAAATTTAAGAGGGCAACACTCAAAGAGGTACAATTTTACACTGCTGTTTCCAAATACTATTTATGGATTGTCTCATTGATTTAGGGACAAGACAGATGTCTTGCAGAGCAAGGTAATAAGAACAAAGATTATTTTTAAAAGAACAAGAATTGGTTGGGGTATTTGCTTATGAAACAGTGCAAGTAAGGGATAGTCATTCTTAAAGAGCATTGAACATTTTCTAAGCTTTTGACGATTGCCTTGTGGCATCCATTGTAACCTGTCATCAGATGTCTCATTAAATCACATAATTTTATAATGTAATAAGGTATGACAGATGTAACCTGCTATGATACATAAAATAAATGTTAAAAAAATACACCTGCCCCAGGGCTGGGCTTTCATAGTTTCTAGAGAAAAACAAAAACAGCTTTGAAGAATTCAAGAGTTTGGAAAATTAAATAGAAGTTTTAATCTAGAATTAAATAGATTAAAAAAACATCAAACAAACAAACCACAAGGTGCTACTGATGAGGATATACTGTGCATAGTGTAAGAAAAAATATTTATAAGATTAGTCAGTAAGATGCCACTCATGTTCAAGAACTATATACAGATGGCTATAATGGATTATCTCCCTGTAACCGAGCAAATGATATTATGGCATGTCTTATGTACAAATCATGCTGTAGACACAATTGTATTGGATTAGAGCAATTGTCAATGTAGTCAAGCATCCTGATGTCCAGCAGTGGTAAATGTGTGCCTCAGAAAAAATGTGAAGCCTTTATAAAGTCTTGAACTGTACATGGTTATTACTTGAGACAAATAACACTTCTTGACCCAAGGCAAAATTCAGGTTATGACCTAACCCCAAAAGTAAAGCACTTAATAGTTCTGTATTCTACTAGGAAATTCTCACTGCAAAATGTCTCATCTTTTCTTTGACCTGTACTAAACTACTTGTCTCAATGATATATTGGGATAGCAAGTTTCACACAAAGTTACATATCACTCTGTTTTATTGTGCCTGCCTTAAGGTTTTTTCTGATATGTCTACAATGTAGTACATTTGATTGGAAGTTTTTTCTAATTACATTTATTGTGTTATAATCAGATTCTGCTTTGCACACCTTCTCTTCAAACTAGGGAATCTCGGTCAGTGTAGTCACTACTAATATTCTCTTTTTGTGGAACATTTTTAATCAGCAGTACCTGTCAAAGGACAACAATGTTTTATGAACTGTGAAAAAAAATAACAAAATGAAATAGAGTCGTGGTTTGGCCGTAGATGGGAACAAAGGACCACGTGGCAGTCCTGTGCTGGGAACAATTAACCCTTTCCCCACCAGACCCAGCACATCATTATTATTAATATGTAAAATAAATCTACATTAGTCCCACCCTATATTTTCTGCTTTTGTGTGTTACGTATCATCCTGAAAATATAAATAAAAGATATAAGTCAAAAGACTAAAAATGTAATAGAAGCAAGGGAAGACAGAAAGAAGAAACAAAATCGAAAGAAATTAGAATTATATGGATTAGAGATGCATAAGAAGGCATGCTCTAAAGATATGCAAGATATTTACTACTACAGATAAGCTAATCTAGGAATTTATATTAACTATTCTATATAGTTAATTAAAAAAGAAATACTGAAAATGGAAAGAAACCAAATCCATGCACTACACTTGTGTTTTTTATCAATGAACATACAAAATACCAAGAAAAAGATTTAGACGGTTTTCAAGAGAGGAAGAAAATCCGTAGCTAAAAGAAGAGTTTAGAAAGGGAACAAAGCTTATGATACAGAAATGTAACTCATGAGTCAAATTAATGATGATGGCTGGCCCATAAATTACTCTGGTATTTTACAAACTTTTCTGAATTGTGTAGTAACTCTTCTGTACGACAAAACATAATGGACTGCACAGACTGCTGGCCAGGATGCAATAGGACATTTCCCATATTTCTGAATTTTGAAGTTATGTCATAAATTTCTTTGTAAGTTTATATTAATAATTTTAAAATATTGTCATAAAGTGGGAGTATAGTTTTAATCTTTGTTTGGGGAGTGAGGGCTGTTTGCTGTTTTTAAACTGACCAGTTTGATTATCTGTCCCTGTAACTGAGATTTTTCAGAGTGAGTTTCCATATGACGTCTGGTTTTTTACTAACGGAATGCGGACTTTCTATGAGCAATTGCTAGTGAGGTCAATACCAGTTGCTGCTTGTTTTCATCTCAGTTTATGATGTTTTTTATTTTTGATTTAGTCTCTTCTTGGGCTGTATAGAAAACTAAATAATATTGTGTATTGGTTCAGTTCATTGTGGACTGAAATTAATGGCAAAAGCGTCAGAGAATGAGCCATCAAAGTAGTTGCAGGATTCCATGAAAATTTTTCTTGTCCTTTTTTGCAGTCACTAGATCAGATGTGAATTTTAGAATGCATTATAAATTTTTCACAAAGACAGGATTGAAAATGTTCAACTATTTGCCAAATTAGGCAACAGAAATTACAGTGTACCTTTCCTGTAACCAAATTAAAATGGATTGAAAGTGACTTCTGAATCCATTGATTGTCAAATTGTCTGTGTACACTATTGGGATATATAAAACTCTCAGTATTTGTAGGGTTATGTTGTGCTTTTAATTTAGTCATATTGACAAAGAATATGAGAATCTTATTGTTTACTTTCATGATTTGAAAATACAATGTCTAGTCTGGTAATCAGGACTTTTTCTGGACAGTGGAGGGAGATGGTGCTCTTTGTGGACTATTATTCCTAGCTATTTTAAACATCTTCCATATTACAGGAGGAATCACATTCTGGAAGTACTTAATTTCTTTCCGCTGAAGAAAAATAACCATTGATTAGTTTGCAGATGCTTAAATTTTAGAAGCTAGAGGGAGGAAAGATGAACCCCATTCTTAAGTAATGTATGTACATTATATTTTGTAACAGACATGAATGTATGTGTGTTTCACTTTTTGATTAACCTTCCAAAAAGACTTATCTAACAGGTAAAAAGAGCCAGTGATCTAATGAAATCTCAAATTCATTATGTTGTGAAATGTTGTTTGTCTTGTGAGAAATTAGTTTATAGCCCAGAAGACATCCATAGTCAGCTAAATTTCCCCCATTAACAACATAGAAGACATTTCAAGAATAAAAAGTGGAAAGAAAAGTCATCCAGGCTACATTAACGTAAAATAATTGTGATAATAAATTCCAACTAACTAATACATTCTGGCCATTTGAAGAGCTGTTCTTTAAGGCTAATAAGGGTAAAAATCTCTAAGTAAAGCTAATGAAAGGTTATGAATCGTAGAACTTGTTATTACTGCAAGAATACCTGTCCTGTGCCTCGGTAAAAGGAAGACCGAGCAGGCTGTAAAGTGATGATGCTGTTGAGTAAGGAGATGAGATAGCCAAGAAAACATAAGAATTCTTTCTGCCTTCAAACCATCTTCTCTCCCATATTTCCGTCATTCTTTTGCTGAAAGCCTTATGGTAGTGCAGCCAGAGAAGCTGATTTGTTCCGCTCCACTCAGAATGATTAGATTGTTGCTATTAGTAAAGAAGAGGCAAATAGTAAGGTCAGATTGTTGATTATAGTATCTTTCCCTATCTGATGGGAAAAAGCATGAATTCTTATTTTTTTTATATATATGAGAAATATATATATTTATTTTTATATATAAAGAAAAGAAATAAACAATTATTGTCCTTGACAGCTACAAGATTATATTCCTTATGTTAATTTGATCACTCGGGACCCGCATTTAGCCTGCTGAATGCCCATAGCATGTGGTACTAGATGTGGGTACTGTTTGCAGTTTTAGCCTATTGGCTAAAACTTTTTCTACAGTTGATTAATGTATTTCATCTCCAAATGAATGGAATTCTAGAAAAAATATCTGCCTTTTGAATGAAGTTATGTAAATATTCAGTTAGCTCTAAGCACATGCCATTGTTTTTTCTTTGACAAGGATTAGGCTATCACTGTGTTTATATTTTCTATGTTAAGAACTAACCTTATCAGAACACTTACTATGTTTTGGCTTTTGCAGAAAGAAAAGGCTGCTGCTTTCTTAACTCATCTTCTGATGTTATAGTGGGAATACTATTGTAAAGATAGAAGAAATCTGTCTGTCCTTAGTGATTAGTGTCAGCTTGAATTTGCCATGTGCCATTTGAAGTCAGAAATGTTTTACTGGGTAAGGATTTTGTTTTACATCAAAATGTAAGGAGTTCTAAATTATTCTAATCTCATCCTGAATTACTTAAGAATTTAAAATACAATAAACCTAAACATATAAAGGTAAATTACAGTGAAGTGTATTTTAAATATCTCTGTGTGTCAATGTATAAATTATTATTATTATGTCCTGTCCCCTACCCCACAGTTATTTTGGAGATAATCATATACTTATTTAGTAAGTTAACTCAGTTTCAACCAGTGTTAAACTGCAAGTATAGAGAAAAAGTATTATATAAATCGGTACCAACTGAGACTGAGATATGAGCATGTAGTACTATTATACTGCCTCAACCTTGTACATCTCTTTAACCATCTCTCTATTTAGAAAGCATGTTTTAAATAAGCTGAGATAAGAAATATTTAGTAGTTGGTAATAATGTACAGTTGGGTTTTAAGGCAGCAATATTGGGTAGCAAACAATTCTATGATGTATACAGAAAATACACCTTTGGTGTACTATGAGCAACACCCAAATGAAACCTCTTAGTAATAAAATTGCTAGTATTGCTATAAAAAGAACCTACTTAGTTGAATCATATATATAACCAGACAAAATGGGAAATTTACATTTTGTTATACACACAGAATGACATTAACCTCTCATCTTCCTGAAGAAAGGACCTGTCTCCACATCATAAGGAGACTGTTCTGAATGTGATTCAATGACTGATTAAATATCGATATGATTAAAGCTTGAAACTGATACAATAATAAGTAAGAAATCCTGGAAATGCCAAATGCTAGAGCTTATGCAATTAGACTGTAGACTAGAAACAGTATCTTGGCGACAAGGTTCTCTAAAAAGTGTAAAGAAGTTCAAAGCAAACTTTGGAGATAAGGCGATGGTGGTACTGTTGCATTTTCCTTCAAAAGTTTTGAGGATCCATTAGCACAAGTTAATGATCCCACAGCAATTAATTTCCATCAGTTCAGATCTCAGTTAACAGCCAGTAATGACCTGCATGCGTTAATCCACTAAATGAGTCTGTTTGAAGTGTTTTTTAACAATTTACAAGCAGATGTAAAATACAAGATTCATTGACTAGGGGTGCTTCACACTGAAATGCACAAATTGAATCACTGTGTGGGGGAAGCTTGAAGACATTGAGTCAAGTTAGTGGGCTAGTCAGCTACAGGAGGTGGCATCTGATTTACTAAAATGGCATTTGTATCTCCAAAGAGGTGAGGCAGTCTATAATTTAGGGGGAGAAGTGTCAAAACTAACTTCTGAATAGCTTATAAAACTAATTCAGATGATAGCCTGAGTTTGATCAATTTCAGAAGGAGGAAACTGAATCTGAATGGGTACTGTGAATGACTCCAAGAAATGAAATGATACAAAATCTTCAGCAGGAAAGTCTTGTCTGTGATAAGGGAACTTCCTCTGATATGTACATATTTGGAAATTTAAAAAACAAGAGAAGATTTCCCTTCAAAATGGTAATGCATCAATTAATCGAGTAATAACAGCTAGCTAATGAACCAACAAGCACTTTCAAATCCTTCACAAGTTTAAGAATTTGAAACATTCTGTACCTTGCCAGATCAGGCTCTAGGTTTTTAAAGTAAATCAGTGCTTTATTCATAACAGCTAGAATTATTTATAACAGCTAGACCTGTACTGGGTAGCAAGCACATTTTCTGCACACAGATACGACTACAGAGTAGGCAAATCGCCGATCTTCTGCACAACTTTGGCAATATCATCTACAGTGACAAGTGCTATAAATTCTTATCCTCAGAATAAATCTCTTTAAGATTTGACATAGTTTAACATAGCCATCATGTTCTGGGAGATGGGTTTGCGTGCAATACGTCACAGGTTCAGAAGATCTGTACTGCTGCTGCTAGATTTGTGAGCAAGTAGTTGGCTACCCATGAGCTTGACAGTATTTTTTCAATTTCAGTGAATACAAGTTGGCTGGGAATAACTTGCAGCTGGTACAGCTCTATTTTTAAATAGATTTATTAAAAGAAATTGAAATTAGCCTTTCTGCTTCCTCTCAAAATTCCATCTGCTACAATTAATATTAACACAATTTCTAACTTGTCCTTTTAGCTAATTATATTTTTAGAAAGATTCCATAAATGGTTAGTGTGAAGAACATACATTTTGCAATCTTGACAATCTGCTTGCAGAAAGTGTGATCCTCCATAGTAACATGTAGGTCAAAAGGAATATTATTTAGTACTTTCTAACTAATACACATCAGACGAAGCACCCTCAATCCTGTAGGTGTTTTTGAGATATTGTTCAAGCCTTCAACACCTTCACACAGTGGATTCCACGCCAGCACTCATGGGGAACCTGGCAGAATTCAAAGGCAGCTGAAATACTGAGCTCATAATTACGTAGAAAACATTTGCCTACCCTCATCAATAATACATATCTTCATCATCTATGTGTATTATAAATATAAAACAATCATTGGAAATATGGAGCAGCTTTTCAAAGATATTGTTGTTCTCTGTTCCTAATATTCTAGTGGGTATTAAAGGTCCTCCCTAAATTACGTCATGGCCTTTGTTAATTTTTTTATTTAGAAAATACTGGCGTTAACTCTATAAGAAAGTTTATCTAGAGGATTCTCATGAATTGTAGTAGCGAATTTATAGATGAAATTATTCTGACAAAATTGTCAACCCAGAACTAACACAGAGAAGCAGTTAACCATATAATTGTCTGTGTTTGGTCTATTTTTATGAGAACTTTATATTGAAACACTTTTAAAATGCTCTTTAATGCACAAAGTACCTCGTACTGATTTTAAGGACATGTAGATGAGTGTAGGATTTCAATTACAGTGTGCTTTTGGATGCTGAATAAACCAGTATTTCCTGCATTTGAAAATAGCCTTCTTCAGAATAAAATGTTGTGAAAACTGAGCCTGGTCATGTAATCTTTTCCTGTTTGAGTCTCATCAATATGAATTTTACTTTTTATTTTTAAGGAAGGGCTTATAGGACAAGTGTGATGTTTTTTATTCACACTATGGCCTAACTCACAGATCTCAGTACTAATGCAGCATTAAACCCCTCCCAGGTATTATATGTTTTGTACGGATGAAGCTGCAGGCTCACACATAAAGCAACATCCATTTAGCACTCAGTTGTGCAATTTTACACATACTTTCAGGGTCAGTTTTACAGAGAACACTGTCAATCCTGAACATGCTATCAGCTATAATTATCTAAAATATACACAATAACTAAGAAAGAGTAATGACAGTTATCCTTTTACGTTTTTCTTGAGTCTAAAGAACCTCCAAAAACTTTATCTATTTATTCTGCAATCTTTTTATTCTATTGAATAATGACTTTTTGGCCTAATATCTAACCTCAAGAATGATAGTTGAAGATGGAGGAAGTAGTAATCAAGCTGTATGGATACCTAGGTTTGTGCTGCTGCATGGGCAGTAAAAAAAGAACACGGGCCAGAGTGAAAGTGCTCGCTATTAAGGGCAGAGGCCCTGAGCCATGTGGTATTAACATCTGTAAATCAAAATATATGGAAGAAATCAGCTTTTTCTGTTTAATAGTTTGAATGTAGTTAGAAAATTAAATTTGTAATCTCTCTACTGTCCTCTTCACTGTTGCTCAACTATTACATTCTGCTGTGTATTGAAGAGGGCTGGCTGACACTCCAGAGGGCTGTGCCACCATCCAGCGTGACCTGGACAGCCTGGAGAGCTGGGTCTAGAACCACCTAATGAGGTTCAACAAGAGTAAATGTAACATCCTGCACCTGGGGATGAAGAACCCCAGGCACAATATAGGTTAGAGGTGGATATGCTGGGAAGTACTACTGAGGAAAAGGATCTGGAAATCTTGGTGGATGGCAGGCTCTCCATGAGCCAGCAATGTGCCCTTGTTACCAAGAGGGACAATGGAATCCTGGGCTGCACAGGGAGAAGTATGGCCAGCAGATCGAGGGAGGTCATTCTGCCCCTCTACTCTGCATTGGTGAGGCCACAACTGAAATACTGTGTCCAGTTCTGGGTTCCCCAGTTCAAGAGGGACGGGGAACTACTGGAGATAGCCCAATGTAGGGCAACGAAGATGATTAAGTGATTAGTGCATTTCCCTTATGAGGAAAGGCTCAAAGAGCTGGGGTTCTTTAGCCTCGAGGAGACTGAGGGGAGACCTCATCTATGTTTACGAGTTCCTAAAGGGTGGGTTGAAGGATGATGGATCTGGACTCTGTTTAGTGGTTTCCAGGATAGGACGAGGAGCAACGGACATAAGCTGGAACATAGGAAGAAATTCTTTATCGTGAGGGTGACAGAGCCCTGGAACAAGCTGCTGAGAGAGGCTGTGGAGTCCCCTTTTCTGGAGGTTTTCAAGACCTGCCTTGATGCAGTCCTGAGTAATGTGCTCTAGGAAAGCTGGCTTTAGCAGGGGAGTTGGACTAGATGATCTCTTGAGGTTCCTTCCAACTCTGTCAAATCCATGAAGCAATTCTAATAAGTACCTTAGCTATTGCTGAGTAAATAAATAAGCAAGCACAGTTCCTGCAATAATGAGCTGCGAACAGTTTCTGATTTGAAAATATTTTAATCAAGGAGAAACATTTAATAATAATAATGCTATTTAATAAATATTTTAATAGCACTCACTTAATGACTTCTCCTTTACATATGTTGAAATATCATAAAAGGAGGGAGAGAAAGGGAAGCAGAGGCATCCTTTTTGTTGGTGGCTGTTTCCTAAACAAAGACACCAATAAAGTTAATCTGTATAAGACAATCTTATGACATTTACTTAATGGTACATTTAAAAATAACTTTTTAATTTCATTTTTCACTGGCTTCTCCGTTGATTATTTATAGTTTTATATATTTCACGTATAAAATAATGGTATAAAATAACCACGTTGGCCCTGGTTCAAAAATTGATGCGTGTCCAACGTTAAATATATACCTAAGTGATAATTAAATTAATGCTAATTAACAGTAATGTGGGAATCTGAATTCAGTTGCTTTCAAACAGAAGTATGTGAGGTATAAAAGTAAAGGCAGTTTGGAGGGTATCATAATCAGTATTTGTAAAGAAAAAAATGCTATCACTACAATGAACTGAAGTCTTTTTCAGATAGTGAATGAATTAGGTCCTGGTTTGGTCCTGTCTCTGTTTTATATAAACAAGATCTGCCAGTTTCAGTTGGAGGAGTAAATATAATCTGTCTTTATGCAGGTGTGCAAGACTAATAAAGTTTAATGTAAAAACTATCAAGGGCATAGTCTTATTGTAGTATCATCAGATAATAGCAGCATACTCCATGGAAGCAATTGCTGGATTCAGAAAATGAAGGGAATTGCTTATTTGTGTGCTGGAAAAACTTTTCTGCAGACGATTGGTTAACACAAAAGTCCTTGGGTGCTGCCAAGGGATTGGGCTAGATTGCTATAAATTCCTGCAGCTACCTAAACTCCACACCTCTCTAGGATGTCCTGGGAATAAAGAAATTAGAGGTGTCAGAAACTTCAGGGCAAGGATGATGCCTTCTGCCTTTGTCCTAGAGACAGTTTCTCTTAAAGTGGATTTACTACTCAGTCTGCTTACTACAAACCGCGTATTAGGAACACAGTGTCAACCCTTCATTTCTCTGTACCTCCTACGCTTTTACATTCTGGAAATTCACACCCCATATTCTTCCACAGTCCCTATTTATAAACCCAGATTCCAAGGGGTATAGTGAAATATTCTAATTTCTTCCTGCTGGCCACCACTTTTCTGTAATGAGTTTTAAAAGAATAATTAAATTTCATTACAGTTAGAAGTGCAATTATTCTTTATTTATTTGAGCAAGTGCAGTACTGGTTTCTGGAGGTTTTGATAGTGCTCTTTGAAGAGTCCTGACAGAATATGTATATTACAGTCCATTGTCTCTGCGTCATGGGACAACAGTAAGGAAGGATGACTGCAACCATGCCTCTATCATGCCAAAATTTATTTATATGGCATTCTCTAGGAAGCCAGTTTTCCTTGTATACAACCACATAAACAAAATTTAGCATACAACAGTATTTCCCATCAAATTTCCAGTTTCCCAATGCCTGACACAGGGTCTGTTTTCATAACTTTTTCATAGGAAAAAATATTAACCTAAGAACTTTATAAAATGAAATTGTTTCTGTCTGGAGCAAAGTCCTTACAGTGAATAACTATCAACGGCTGTAAGCTTGCTTTCTGTAGCCAAGTAGTCAGCATTTTCATTTCAGTGAAATCATTCTTTACTGAAATTTTAAATGAAAATGGCTCGAGAATTTGTTAAAACTTGGGTATGTTTCAAATTTTTTGCTATGGTTATTTTCTCCATTAACAATTCCTTGCTCATGTATCACTCACTCATCTCAGTAATCTAGGTTTTTCTGCAACTCACTTTGAAGTTGAATGGACAAATGGGCTCCTGAAGTTCCCCTGTAAGTTTCATTCTCTCTAAATATCATTGTCCCTCTCTATCATATGCCTTATTTTTAATGGTGTCATTTGTGTGAGTCTCTAAAGTACTATTGCTCTGCATGAGCAATGGTGTCATCAATATTTTTTCCCTGGAGAAAAGATGTGAACAAGAACAGAAAGAATTCAAGGTGTCAGGAGAAAATATTTTGCAAATGGGCACCCTATATCATGACGGGGAGGCAAAGGCACATCTTGTGCAGGAGGAGTGCAATGGCTTGTGTTGACATGGGAAGGGAAAGAGTCGATGTTCATAACATTATTACTTCTCATATATTGTGAAGTGTGTGCTTTCTTACGCAAATTAATGCTTCTTTAAAAATATACAATATTACTCTGTTCTCATAGCCACTATTCAAACTTCTCAGTCTTGTTGACGCAACTTTTTCCCACCTTTGACAAACACAAGCATTAAATTTGCATTCGTTTTGAAACCATATAAAGGTTATTTAAAACCAAAACAAACCCCTTAAGTGTTCTGTCAATGCAGAAGTCAAACACTTTAAACGTTGATTCACTTCTTATGAATAAGCTAGCACACGTAAAACAAGCCCCAATATGCAGAAATCCTTGCTACATCCAGAAGCGTTCTGTGAAGCAATGAAGCAGAGAGCACTGAAAAATACAGGTATTTATGGATGAAAAAGTCTTATTTCTTTCTAAACCCAGCAATTTCTCTTTCCTGTGTGACAATAAAAAGTTTGTTAGCATTTGAAATCAATTTTCTGAATTGTGCACTTGTGCTTAATCCCCAACTTTTTAATAAGGCAGCAGCTTTCAGAACTGAGCTGTACCGAATCGTCCTTCTACTCTTCTTACCAACAGACCTATCATTACTGTATTTAATTTGCTTTACATTTTGTCCTATTGTAATATCTTTCCAATATTATGTTTTACTCTGGTTATTACTTGTTATAACAGATTTCTCATGAGCAGTTATACAGGTATCTCATAGGAAATTATGTAAGACTTCGTGATAGCTGAAAACTTAAATCACCCCAGTAAATTATAAAGTAATTCTGGAGTTGATGGAAATTAAAAGTGACTTGCAGAACACACTGTACTATATCATCTCTCTGTGCAATAATGGAGTGTGTGGTTACTTCAGTAGCAAATTGGAAGATCATAGAGTCATGATTTAGGTTGGAAGGGACCTTAAAGATCATCTCGTTGCAACCCCTAGACACCTCCCACTAGACCAAGTTGCTCAAAGCCCCTTCCAGCCTGGCCTTTAACATTTCTAGGGATGGGTCACACGCAGCTTCTCTGGGCACCCTGTTCCAGTGCCTCACCACCCTCACAGGAAAGAATTTCTTCCTGATATCTAGTCTCACTCTCCCCTCTTTCAGATTACCCCGTGTCCTATCCTTTTGTCTCCATATAACCCATAATGAATAAATAATATTGATGAAGTTAGTTAAATTAGTAGTACAAAGAAGCTGAAGAACAGAATTGGAACTTCCTGGGGGTTATATGCAGGGAAAACTGCATAAAAAATTGAGGGGTAAATCTAATTCTTCCAAAATTGAAAAGAAAGGTTTCCAGTGACTTCATGGGAAACTTATCTAAAGTTGCTTAAAGTATACCATATATGCATGTTGTCAATTCATGGCAGTGCTTCTGCTTAGAGAAACTATGTGATATGTATGTCCCCACATACCAGAGTTTGGTCTCTACTCTGTATGACAACGCTTATGATGAATACTTGGTCTCAAACCTTGGTGTCAACAAGGCCTCTGTGTGTGATCTCAATAGAGTTCAAATTATGTCTTTATCTGCTCCAAAGTTTTGAAATGGTCAAGGGTAATTTCCTAAGATAGCCTTTCTGCTATCAATAAGATCTCTTGTGTGCTGATGTGTTGGTTGCTCTTGTTTGCAAATATAATCTATAAAAAGCTGTAAAATCTTGAACAAGTGCTTGCACATCATCAGTTGTCATTGTTCACTGAATAACTAAAAGATGAGATCATTAAAACATGTTAGTAATGTTCAATGAATAATAATGTTTACTGAGACAATCTAAAATAAATAATATTAATGAGCATTCTCATACCATTATATTAGTACAAATATGATCATTAAATTAACCTTTTCATACTTTTTACGACATTGTTAAACATCCAATAATGGGTTTTTAATGAAATCTTATTTACTGAACTATGAAATAGCTGAGCTAATAAATTTAATTAGCCATGCAAAAAATATTAATTAAAAAAAAAATCAAGGGAAAATTACATTAGTTGCAATACTGATGCTCCCACAGCTCTATGACAGAAAGGTTGCCAGGACCCACGCTCACAAAGGGGGTCATAGACCCTCAGAGTGACAGCACTGCCCACCTATGGCAAGGGACCTTATCTAGATGGTCCAGGGTCCCAGAATCTGAGCTTCAGTATGGGGCTCAGGGTCTCTGCAACAGGAGAGATGCTGGTATTGTTTTATCAAACTAAAGCCTCAGGCATCGTTGTTAGTTTTTTCTTCAAAGGAAGAAGTGTCAAAGGTGGATCTCAAGATCAACCATTTATGAAACCACACTATTTCTTAAGAAAATGTTTTTTAAGAATCTGTGAGAATAGATTTGGGTTATAATCCTGTAGGATTTATTCTACTAGATTGTTAAACCTTTTGTGTAAATTATTAGAAGACACAATTTAGGCACATTTTCTAGATGATATTCTCTAGAAAACATGAATTATTGTCCTTTTAAATCAGGGTAATTGGATTAGGCAGCTGGCTATGTGAGTGCAATACTAACTATGTGCTAATGTATTTTTTCTGAGGTTGTTGCCTGACTAAGGCACTGTATCATTGGATTTACCGTGGAATTTTCAATGTTATAGACTGTAGGAAACATTTCTTTCTTGTTTGACAAATGCCAGTAGACTCTGTATGATGTTTTTCCCATGTTATCTGCATACACATAGATATACTTTTTTTTTTCTTGTTCCCTGTCCTCAGAAAATGAAAGTGTTGAAAAGAATCATTTCTCAATGAGGAAATCTTCACATAATGAAGTTTCTATAGGATGGATTGAAAGATTATTAATATTAGTTGAGAGTTTTCAGTTTAGATCAGGACATAGATAAGCCATTATGGTGAAATAAAAAAAAAAAAAACCCTGAGCAATCAAACTTTTTAAATAAAGAAAAATCCCAATTATAGGAAATTATATATTCTGTACAACAGTTTAGTAAATTTTGTAAGGTGGAATCTGCTGCTTTCACTGATTTCACATGGATGGTATCCATATTTTCACATTCATGCACCTCAGAATGCTTTTACCATTTTTACCACACCTTTTTTAGTCTTCACATGGGATATAAATATCTTAATTCAATTCACTGACTTCCAGGTGACAACAGTGATTCAGTTTGGAAAATGATCATACTGAGGACAACCATATTACTGCTCAAAGAAATTTGATGTCATTCAAATTTGTCATATGAAACCTGAAAGACTGAGTGCCATAGCCTACAAATTCATGTTAGAAAGTGAGTTTGATTTAACTGTCTTCAAAAAACCTTCTTTCCTTTTTCCATTTACACTATCTAAAATCAATGGTGTGTTTTATTGGTTTTTTTAAGAAACTTTTTAAAAATTAAGTATTTTAAATATAATATTAAATCCTTGGAGTATGTACAGTTTTAGTTGCACACTCTGTTGTTTTCATTTTAAATAACTTTTGTCTTTTGCCAACAGCAACAATTTTGTAGGGGAGGAAATAATTAGAATGTTTCAGGATTTCAGCTACTGAACGTGATCATGACTGAATGTTTCCAATTTTGAAAATTAAATTTTACTCTGTCAGGATAATATTAATTTTATAATTTGAGCTTTAATAAGAATGAATACTTTTTTTAAAGGACTATATCTTTTTGTTCCTCAGAGGAATTGTAGATCTGAAACCAAATTTACATTAATTCACTCTAATAGCCTGATTCTCAGTTTAAAAATAAGATTTATAAGATGTAATTAAGCTATGTTATAGACAAGAATATAATCCTGTACAAACATTTACCCTATATTTTTTAAATGGAAAACATAAAAGGCATTTATAATCTAAGGTAGACTCCGACTGTTGAGCGCCCAACTTATATGAATTGTTTTACAGGTCACATAGGTAATTGTTGAATAATGAGCAGTCTGAGAAACCTTTTGGTAGTTTAAAATTTTACCATAAATGTGGGCGTAGAAAGAATGAAAATTAATCCAATTTCATAATTAACAGAAAATAACATCACTAATTATTGCTAATATCAGAAAAATCATGTCTTTTCATAACACGAGGAGAATGAAACTATTTGTATCCCACATCCTATTCATGAGCACAGGCCCAGATGTACCTGGGATGTGAGTGGCAGGAGGTAGGTACCGCTAGTCTATGGGCATTTCATTCTGTAGAACAGTCCATGAGGAGCACAGAAACAATTAAAATGTATTAAAGTAGCTTTTGTGTAGCTCAGTAGCTACTTGGTGATTTAAAGGTTAAGTTCTCTTTCTTTCATTTGGCTTGTTGAATTTCTGCACTCAGAATAATATAAAAGGGATTGCTTTAGTTTTTATCATTTCTGAGAAAAAAAAGGAGACATTGTTTAGCCGTCACAATTAAGGCATGCTATACTTACTTTGAATAATATGAATCACATTAAAGGGGATTTTAAAGATGGACCTGAAACAGAGCAAAATGGATTTATTTATGTTTTATAGGTCCTGTTGCTCTGAGGGGAAAAAAAATCAAACAACCAAAACAAAAACACTCTTTCCAGATGATTTTACTTTGGCCTTTTTATTGTACCCTTGATTAGGGGTAAATTTTTAGAATTCTCTGCACATTTTATGTGTGTAACATTTAATTTCTAAAAGATGGTGTGTAGTATTCTCATGCAGTTAATATAACAACTTGGCTACTAATGCTAATCCTCAGCACACATAAAAATGAGGATAATGCAAATGTGCATACAGATAAATTCACTTTATGTGGGACTTGTACAACATTTATAATTAAGATTAATTTTAAAAGTGTGTGAAAATGCCGGGAGGAAATTTAAAGTGACATGTATTACTATTATGCAAATCTAGCACTTAGTAAATTCCTTATTCTCACGCTAAAACTTGCTATCTAAATAATTGTTTCACAACTGGAAATTATCACCAGCAGCTAAATTCTCATCTCCCTTCCAACTCTTCCCTTGATCATGTTTATTCAGTAAAACAACAGCATTCAGCAATGTTGATAAACATGCTCAGTGTTCATTTGGTTAAGCTTCAGTAAACTGAACCTCTGGAATTAGCAATCATTGGTTACAAGGATGCAGTACATAGTGTATTATATTAAACTACTCCATCAGAACCTTAGCTAAAAGAGCAAGGAACATTTCAAAACTTGGTTGACATTTGTAACTTTTTTTCTTGGCATTGTCACTAGCTTTTACATCTGCTCATAAATCATTTTTAGCCTAATGCAGTATTGAACCTTCTTGTTTTGCAGTAATAACCAGGGGGTAGCCCAGCAGAGGGAATACAAACAGGTACCCAGACTTAATTATTAGGATAGGTAATGGTGACCTCAGTTCCTCAGCAAGTGAGAGAAAATCATCAGGATTTGGTAATGAAAATAGATTATCTTAAAAGATAATTATAGATGGAGTAAGAGAAGCAGAGAATAAATTTCCAAAACAAGTTTTAAAAGTATTAGTCATAAACAAAATAAATAGGATTTCTGTTTCATCTAGCATATTGATTTATGGGCTGGCAGTGTGAGAAGCTCCTCTTCACTTCCACTTACTCTGTTATTATAAGAAAACTTACAGATATGAGGCCTTCTTTAGGCCTCTTCAATTTTAGAGGTTGTCCAGCTAGACAACTGGCCAGCCAAAGCCAAGAAACCTCTGCCTAACTGTGTCTGGAATCACAGTTTTCCTTTTTCTACTTATGAAAAGACTGATCCACCTTATTATATGCAAATCCATAACATTTCCCTGGAGCAATTTCTATAAAGTAAAACTTCTGATGACAGGCACTGGAATGAAGCTGCAGTGGTACTATTGTGGGGTCAGTAGTTGTAAGAACAGTAATCCCATTAGAATTTGACTATGTTGGGATGAAAGATTTCCACCACCACTTCAACTATTGTGTTTCATATGACAAACAGAGATAAATGAAGAGATGCTCTAATAAGAAACATTACTTACTGAGAAAATTAATATTTAAGACTTTAAAATATGCAATGTTGATTTACTTCCAAAACATGGATCTATTACAGTGAGGTCTTGTAGTTTACCATTTAATCTTTGCTTCAAAAGCAATCAACAGCTGAATTCATTTGATATGGAGCTTGGTTTCAATTTGCTTGATTCTCTTGCTGGCATTTATAGTTTTAATCTGAAAACATGCAAGATTGACAAGTAACAACATATTTTTACAAGCTACCAATGGGCTTTTCATTGGAACAAGTATTTGTGGCAAAGTAATTAAAGAGCAAATTTTGCCACATGTACTCTCCAAACAGATGTAGGTAAATACTCCCAATAATGAACTGCCTGAATTATTTTAGTTAGATGAAGTGGCAACAGCAAGACTAATTTCAAGACATATTTCCAGATGACTGGCCTGGTACTGATCCCATTGATACTACTGTACGTCTTGCATCACTGCTGTTCTGTCTCACACATCTCCAGCTGTTAGGACTTCTCCATGCCCAATTTTATAACCGTATCCCTAAGAACCAGAATTTCACAACTGAACTCTGATTATATATCTGAAAAGATGCAATTAAATGGGGAAAATATGCCAATGGGAGCAGAAGATGGGGATCCAGTCTTATGTGTGTTTTGGAAACTTTCTAGCCTCTGTCTAATAAAGACAGAAATTTTTCCACCATTTAAACACTAAAAAAAGAAAATATGAAATAATTTGTCAGATCAATGTAGGTTAATCCTATCACTGAGACAAACACTTTGTACTTGCTTATAATCTACACTTATGGTCTCTGAATGGTATCCATGCTGCAGTTGCTGTAACTGTAGAAATATAGCACATGTGCTATACCAATCTGGAATGAAACAGTATAGACTTGTAATTCCCAGAAAATACTAGCACTTACTTCTACCACTCCTATGTGGAAAATGCTGCAGACCTGGACTATACTCGCAGACTGCTAGCAAAATGTAAAAATACAGCCAGTCTACATCAGACATTTATGTTTTGTCTGCAGCCATGGAGACAGAGATAACTCATCATGTTACATCTTCATGTTCCAGATTTGTTGGCTCTATTAACTACTCTAGGTACTCTTTTCCCTTTAATTGCAGTAGAACCCTGTGTTTTAGACAAGCCATTTGAAGGCAGCCTTTGCAAAATATGGCCTAATTCAGTTTGTATGCAGTAGATATGTTAGAGGGAAGACACTTTTTTTGTGCTGCGTATGTCAAGCCTATTTTTAGAGGAATAGCATGCAGCATAAATTTATTAGTAGATTCTTTCTCCTGGAAGCAGAAGGCTTTTTTTTTATTGCTTAAAAAAAAAATTAAAAAATATTTTTGCTGTCTACTTAAATGCCTGTTGCATGTTAGAACTCTACCAGGAGAAGGGGCTCCTAAAAGACAAGCCACAGCTTTTCCTTGTGTCACCCCTCCTTCTAATGGTAGCAATATATGCAAAGTAAAAATCATGACAAAAAAGAAGGTCAAGGATTTGGGAATTCTGAAGAAAGTACACGCTAACCAAAAGAAAAAAATGAATATGTTGCAAATCAATGTTTCTTCTCAGTGCAACAAAACTTATCCTCCTTTCCAAACAATATAAATAGTAAGTATTCACTGACAGAAGGTAATTTCAGAAGCTAACAACTTCAAGGCAGTTGATTCTTTAATGGCACCAAATGGATCTTCAGATGGTCTGCCGGTTCAGAAATGTCACATGATTCAAACCTTTCATTTTCTTACAATAAATAAAAGATGAATCACTGACTTTTGTTAGGACTCAGATTTTAAAATATCAACATATTGCATAACCTCAATAGAAACTCAAGTGTTTTTCCATATTTTAGCCTATAATGTCACTCTGCATTCTTTATAATCAAATGTAGGTGCTGAGATAATTTAACTTTTAACCTGACTTCCTAAATAATCACTTTTACTCTCTGTGTGTATGTGTATGTGTCTGCCTGTCATTCTTTCTTCCAATAATTTTTCAAGCTGCTAACGAATTGTAGCTAAATTGGATAGAAATATACAAGTCTAAGATAAATTTAGCTCTGGCAAGATTTAGAAGAATATCTAGCTGGAAGAAAGTGGAATGAGAAGAGAAGGACAGATCTAGTTCACCCATGAGGACAGAAAGGATAAGAGGCATCTTACAGAATTGTGCTTATTACTAAAGCTGTCCAGAGTGTCAAAAATAACATTTGCTTAGAAAGACACACTAATAATTCACTACAAGCAAGGTAGTGAATTAGAGAGACAAGGATAGGGACAGGTCAGTCTGTATTCATAGGAATTCTTCAACTTGTAAGAGTATAAATACAATTCTGCTTCATATTGATGGATGGAGAGTTCCTTCAAATTAGATATGCACAGCCGACTATAGTATGTATAACATTTCTTATTTTAACAAGGAAATTCCCAGAAAGAAAATTATCTCACCTAACTGAAAAATCATAATTGAGACATCTAATTCCTATTAAAAAATAGTATTCTGAGTGAAATACTGCAATAAAACATTCATGATAGACAAGTAGGGAAGTTATCCAGTGAGTTGAAGGAGAGAAAGAGCCATATATAAGGTGATGTGACCTCTTTGAGCTTGAGACTAATTTCCAAGAAAGGACTACCTTATAATCATCTTCCAGAAGTATGTCAACGGTTGGGCACTGGCAAATTTGAGGCAACAGAGAACCACATGATGCTTTTTAAAGCATGTACGTAAAGGAGGCAGATGCTTATAGAGATAATAGAATCATAAAATAATACAATAGTTTGGGTTGGAAGGGACCTTAGAGATCATCTACTTCCAACCCTCCTGCCATGAGCAGGGACACCTCCTATAGAACAGGTTGCTCAAACCAGTCCCATTCAGTCTGGCCTTGAACACTTCCAGGGATGGGACATCCATGACTTCCCTGGGCAACCTGTTCCAGTGCCTCACCACTCTCACTGCAAAGAATTTCTTTCTTGTATCTAATCTAAATCTCCCTTCTTACAATTTAAAACCGTTGCACCTTGTCCTTTAACTACACTTCCTGACAAAAAGCCCCTCTCTGGCTCTACTATAGGCTCCTTTCAGATATTGATAGGCTGTTATAAGGTCTCCTCGGAGATTTCTCTCCTCCAGGCTGAACAACCCCAGCTCTTTCATCCTGTCCTTCAGCTCCATCCCTCTGATCATCTTCTTGGCCCTCCGCTGGACCCATTCCAACAGCTCCATATCCTTCCTGTGTTGAGGACTCCAAAGCTGGACACAGTACTCCAGGTGGGATCTCACAAGCTCAGAGTAGAGGGGCAGAATCACCTCCTGTGACCTGCTGGCCACTTCTCTTGATGCAGCCCAGGATGTGGTTGGCTTTCTGAGCTGCTGGCTCATGTTGAGCTTCTCGTCCACCAACACCCCCAAGTTGTCCTCCTCAGATCTGCTTTCTAGCCCTTCTCTGCCCAGCCTGTATTTGTGCCTGGGATTGCCACATCAACAACTTCATGCGATTTGCATGAGCCTACCTCTCAAGATATATACAGAAGCCAGAAATCTTGTATTTCCAAAGGCATGAAGACTGAAGGTAGACTATTAGCAAGAAAAGGAACAAATGAAATTGTGAGCAGATAGCATTATTTAGCAGATAAATGAGAGTACTTAAAAATATGTTAATAAGGTTTGGAAGATGGTGACAGTGTTTTGTAGCTGATGATGATGCATAATGTAACAGAACATTATTTCACAACTTGGTGTAATCATAAGCATGTTACCTTTCTAATGAATGTAAAATTATATTTTATTTAATTTTGTAGCCAATAAAATTTGCATAAGCTATGTTAGAATTGCTAGGGGTTTATGCTACCCACCCATTATAGTAAACTATAGTAAACCCATTATATGTCCTTTTAATATATAAACACATTATTCACATTAAAAATTCATTTCAAAAAATGTACTAAGTTAATTAACTTGTGTTTTCTTTTTTCCTTGAAAGCAACAATTGGGGAATAAGGAAAATACCAGTTTTATGAACAAATCTATGAGTTCAAGACACAAAATGAGTCAAATGTAGCTTGGAAGATAACATTGCTTAATAGTCAATAGCCTTACATAAAAAAATAGCATTTTATGATAAACATCTTTCACTGTGCACTCACATTTTTTTTTAACTTACCTTTTTAAAATCCAAAAAATAATGATGCTACATATAATAGTGAGGAGAGAAGCAGTAGTTTGAGTAAATGAGATTTGTAATTATTCCCTGTAGCAAGTGTGTTCCCTTCATTTCCTGAAAAGCCAGTGTGTTTAGCTACGTTAGGATCTCTTTGTGTTATTTGAATTCAAGAATGCTAAATCCCTTTCAGGAGTTTCAGGAGTGGAGCTGGAAAAGATGCTGTATCTGCAATTTTAAATGGGGCTGCTGATCTTGGCCATCCTAAGGCATCCAAAGACAACCCTAAGGAGCTCTAAAGCGTCTCTCAGTAATTTTAGCTGACCGCTAAAATTTTTTAAGCATAAAATATTTGACTTATGGGTTGGAAAAGTGCCATGAACTTTGAATGATGCTTATTCCTGAGCATCTTGATTAGTCTTGAGAAAGTCTGGGAAGAGAAAAAGCCAGCATGGCTTACCATATGTCTGTCAAAAACCTATAGAATGGTATGGGGTTATCTGTCCCAGAGATTTTCAATTGCTGCCTAGATGGGGTCCTAAGCTGTAGAAAAACCCCAGTGATTTCACATCATCACTGGATATTATTTCTCCTCAGTTTCTGTATAAGGATCACAAAGAACCATGAAGAAGCCATTGGAAACTTCTAAAAAGTAGCATTGGGGAAAACTGCTGATAGATACGTAATTATTATTAAAGCTTTAATAATTAGGTACATACATAAAAAGATAAAAATGTGTTTCCTGGCTCTGTATTTCTTTCTTTGGCTATTTTCCTTTAAACACATAATCTGATTTTCATAAAGACCAATCAATTATGATATTGCTTAATAACTCTGCTGGATATTTTTCAGGCACACAGGCAATAAGCTTAGTACAGTTTCAAATAGGAGTTAAATTAACATCTTTATCAGCTGAACAATTATTCCTATGAGCTGATGCCTCCATATCAGTTAAAAGTTTTCATTAATAGAAGTTAAAGTTAACAAAAACATTAAGAAAATCTTGTCAAACTATGTTGCTGCCTAAAGAGACAAGGTTTTAAAATTACTTAGGAAAAAACTTTCTTTCCCAGAATCTAAAAGCCAGATTAATATAAATATTTTCTTATGAGTACATTTAGAATTTTATTAACTTGTTGGTCTGGAGAGGAATTATCAAGTCCTGGTCCAAAAGAATTATACTTTACTGTCCCTTTAACCACATAATAGTATAATGGCATAAGAGTTGGCTAAATTTGAGTTTGGTTGTATAAAAGCATATCAAGGAAAAAGGATCTAATGGAACGATATTAGTGAATCAGTATATATATTGTGACAACTTTAGCGTCAAGGATGTCAAGTGCACATTCACTATGTGGAGAGCCTGCAACTTGTTCTCTGAAAGGAATATCCTGAAGCTATGATCTATCAGCCTGGATATCTCACCTTTCTATTAATGAATTAAACAAGGATAAACAATGAAAATAAACTATCTGAAATACGGAACAAGCCTTTGTAAAAGTAACTTGGTTTCTCACTCTATCTCTCTGTATCTCTTTCTCTCTCCCCCTTATTATTTTGCCTTAGAAAATTACCGAAGCATCTTTTCATAACAATATATCTACCTACTTGCCTGAATGTCTCAAATACTTGCCTGAAAATGTTACTCTTATAAAAATTTATATTACGTGCCAGGAAAACAAAATCATTTTCCTCTAGCACTATATCATTACTGTTGTTACAGCTCTGCTGTTAAATTTGTGGTGTGATAGTATCTGGTTCAGAAAAATAAATGGAAAAAGGAGAACAATGAACTGGATCTTGAGTGCTATAATTCACTGGAATCTGATTAAAACCAATTTAACATCACAGATGATCTGACACACAGCAGTTCTGGAAATCATGCCTCCATCTTTACTTTGGAAAGAAAGATTAGTAGTGGGAATAAATGAGGGCTTCTGACAAATATTGACTTTTTCTAATGGTAATTGCTGCAGAGACTGTTTGGGAGCGTCTGAAAGAAGGATACAAACATGAAATGCTGCCAGGAGTTGATAATATAGCTTGTCTTTAGCAGTTGTAACTGACTGGGACTGGTGTGGACTTGCACTAGCAGCTCAGTTTTTTAAATGAGAAGTCATGCAAAGAACAGGGCAAAACAGATAACTCTGAACATTGTAGGGTACCCATATTGTAATCTTTTCCCACTGAAAAACAATTTTTGAGACTAAAACCTGAATATCCTGGCTTCTGTTTATGCAAATGTTTATTCTGAATTGAAAAATTGTTTCACTTCCAATTAAGTTCTGCAGAATGGCTTTATTGCTGAAGTAAAAACATGAACAAAGCTGCAGTTAACAAAGAGCAATTGATACCATCGAATTCCAGCAGGCTTGCCTTTTATGGGTTACACAGCAGCCACTTCTAAGGTCACTTACAGGCCACTACCTATTAAAGAGTGGATCTGTAACACCCTGTTTCCTTCATGGACTTGTGGTATCTTACTTGCAGTTCCGTGGCTTAAATGGATTTATGACATTTGACAAGATATGCAGGTTCAGTACCTGAAAAATTATCAATGTATCACAAAAAGGAAATGAGTAGCCACTTGAATATCTTCTGGGTTTATACAGCATTTAGGGGAAGGAGGCATATCGGTATGCAGTTCTGCTTTATGCTTATGCATCTTTAAAAGAGGTTTTGTAATGAGATGTAATGAGATTTATCTTCTGTGTCTAACATATAAAAGTCCAAAATGGAAGAAGGCTCAGAGAAGCTGGGGAGGGTGATGTGCCCTGGGGCTCAGGAACTGATATGGGTGTGACTAAACCCAGGTGCTGCAGAGGCTGATGTTACCTCTGCACAAAGGTTTGGGATAAGCAGCTATCAACAGCTGCCTGGATCAGCTGATGCTGGAAATGTTTCTCCTAGAGCTCATTAGAAGACTGTGAATGCCTCCCTGAGTTAGCCAGGCCAGAGTGGTGGAAGGTAATAGGTGGCTCAGCCCAACAGAGGATACAAAAACCTAAATACCAAAAGTATGTCTAAGAGAGAGATGGGTTTGTGCTGAGTGCAACCCACCTACTCCTTCTCAGTGTAGTGGTGGTCAGCATATTCCTGGGAACAGTGATTGAATCATACTGGTATTGTAATTAAACTATTTATTGCAATTGCTAGATAGATATTTTGCTAAATGTACCTTATGTTTATGTTGTATTGTATTATACAATATATGTTGTACTGCTCTGATAAATCAGAAATCCTGTGTAATATCCGCTATCTTTAAATCAGTGTAGAATAGCTAAAAGAGCTTGTTCAGAGAGTATTGGATTCTGGCACCTTCGCATAACAAGTATCAATTTAATAATAGTTGACAGGACTGGGGAACCATGTGAATTGATCTGTATCAGACGCCGTTGAGAATAGAGGATTCATGTAGCATCTTTATGGTGCTTTTCAAGTAACAGACAATTTTTGCAATGTTTTTAGATAATATTCTTCTGAGTTGCTTACAAAAAATTCCCTTACCTAAATGAACTAATAAAACAAGCCTGGCATAAAAGGCTGCAATTATTGCTTTGGTGAATGAAGGGGAAAGTGAAGCGGATCTAACATTTTCAGATGTATTTTATAGTTATGCAGTAAAATTTCCAAGTGTTAAATGGAGGATTAAATTCAGTATTAGAGCTCAAAAATATAAAATTTTATCAAATTATTCCTTCCATCTAAAGAATCAAGTAAATCCTGTTTTATTTGATTTCTGAACTATTTTATGCTTTATATGTTTTTTGATGCTTTAGGATATTAGTTAGTTAAAAGCATGGTGCTATCATTCTGTTTCTATATCTTATGTAAATGATGACAATTTTTATGGTGACCACTGTTGCAATAACATTGCTATTCTGAACTGATATTGGAATTAAATATGTGCGAAAAAAAAAAACTCCAAGGAGCAAATAAGCTGCCGTATTCAGTGCCATTCGAGTTAGCAAAAAAATACAGGATATGCTCTTATGTCTAACCATGAAATACATAATATAAACCACTGTTTACAATACAGCATTTCAGTATTGTCTCGAGAGATGTAAATATTTTGTGTTACTCTAATTATTTTGTGGTTTGTGCTTTTGGTGGTGGGTTGGTTGATTGGTTTTTTAACTTCATCGCAATATAACACTATAATACTGCCATTCTTTTCCAAGTCAGAAAATTATATCTCATAGTTACAAGGACAAAGGAATATTGTTACATTGCATTTTGCAGAACTGGTGTAACTCTGAAAAGTCAGTGTTGATGAGTTTGAAAATATAAGTTGCAGTCTGCATCTATGAGCGTAACGCATCTTAGAGAAACTCTCCCAGATTTGTAACTGTGTGGCTTACTTTCAGACTCAGTCACCTAAATGTATTAATAAAAAATTAGGAATTATACATATGCACCAATACTTGTTCATCATGGCTTACATTGGGACTTTATTTATAAATGCAAATACATGTAAACTGCAGTTTGCAAGTTACTATTTGCAAGTTACTCATTGGTGCCAGAACGTACTGACACTGTTGCTCTCCTCAAATACCCCTTCTCATGTCCATATAGGATACTTCAGGTGTAAAAGTTGAACTGTTTACATTGCTCCTCTGACTTATCTTTATCTCTTCTGCATGTGTCTGAGTCATAGTTAAAAACTTCTTTCTTTATGCTTTACTGTCATGATACAAGTACTGCGTGCAAGGTAATAAGGTAACTATGTCCCTATCCCAGCAAGGATTGCTGCCTAATTCTGCAGGGACAGAATGAAGAGAGTACTATGGATTTAAGTCTTTTTGCTGTTGTTGTGATTTAATGCCAGCCAGCAACTAGGACCACACAA
Source organism: Scolopax mira (assembly GCA_004320125.1). Lineage (NCBI taxonomy): Eukaryota > Metazoa > Chordata > Aves > Charadriiformes > Scolopacidae > Scolopax > Scolopax mira. The sequence continues at coordinate 15,424 of BJBW01001793.1, read as the reverse complement.
CAGCTTGCTCACTCTTCCCCCACCCTGCAGGGCAGGGAGAAGTGGGAGAAAAGGTGTGTATAGGGGGGAAATTCGCAAGTTTAATGGAACAACATCAGTAGAGGAAAATAATAAATCACAGTAAAGGAATGTACAAAATTAAGCAATATGGCAGAAGCCACTCTCACCATCCAGTGACTGATTTCTCAGTTCATCCAGAGCAGTGATAGTGGATTGCTGCTGCCCCGGCCAACCCTCATTTGTATACTGAGCATGACATCTATGCTATGGAATATTCCTTTGGCCAGCTTGCCCTGTCTATGCTCTTTCTCAGCTTCTGTGGGAAGCTGAAAAAGTCCTTGACTTATGTAAACAATACTTAACACATTCTGCTTTAGTTGTTGCAGTTATTCTTGTACTAAATCCAAAACACAGCAGGTACTAGGAAGAAAATTAACTCTATTCCAGCTGAAATCAAGACAGCTGTATATTCATGTACCTAGGTCTTTTTTCAGTTAGCTGTTACAATATGGTAGATTGTGCACAATAAAACCACTTTTAGTATATCTGGTCAAATGTTTTACAACAAATAATGCATTCGGAATTGTTTGACCTTTTTTTCTTCTTTTTCTTGTGTGTATGCTGCAGTGTTGATTCATTTGTTCATTCGTCAAAAACGAGTTGTGTTTGCAGAAGTTTGTGCCTAGATATAACTTAGAAGCTATTTCTTATGAGCATTCTTTCTCTTACCTGGGCTTGAATTGCACAATTAGTCTAAATTTGTTTATTTTCTCTGACTGCATGATTAATATTCCACAAGTTACTATTTCATCTGTCAGAATCATGTTCTGTTTCATACTGTCTGTTCATTTAATCTGTTTAACTGCCTAGAATTCAAATCTCATAGAATGGATAGCATCAGAGATCAGGGCTTCTTTAACTCTAGCAAATGGTATTCATTACTGGTTTTGGAGAAGTTTTCATAAAACACAGTAGGCATAAGACATTTCATACTAATGTCTACATATTATTTGAAATAATTTCATAATTTAGTGTTTGTATACGTGTATACATGTATGCCAGATAATCAAAAGCAGTGATCTATTTTATAGCTTAGTCTTTGAGCATCAAACAGAAGAGACTTCACAGTTGATTGCTCTTCCATCTTCTGAATATCAGGCAGCTGATTTTTCAAGTTGTTGGTCTCCTGAGAAGAGGAGGATTCTAAATACCATGTCCCTTCTGAAAATCTGGATTTGGTCAGATAAAGGCACTAGAAATAAATGTGAGATTACACTTTGAAACAGTTTAAGAGTGCTTAACTCACACTTCTTATTTAGAAAGAAGGAAATTTTCTCTGTTATATTATCATCCCTATAGCAATCACAGCTCTCTAAATGATGCTCATGAACAAAAGAAAACATGAGTCACCTGTTCAGTGGAACTTTAAATCATTTACTGTACAGGCTGTAAAGCAATACAAATCAATTGGACATGTGAATGTGTGGTAGACGTAAAAAACTGAAACAAGAGTGCAAGAGGTTTTCTTTAGTATTCCTTTGATTAGCTAAATGCTATTCTCATATCATCGCAGGAACAGTTCCTCACCTCAAATATAAGCAATCTCATTTTCTTTGTGTCACATGGGGTGCAATGAATGCAGAAACAGTAGAAATAGTTGAGACCAGTTCTTACTGGAAGTTGTCTTTTATTGCAGGTGAAAATAAGTTGTCTTCCATTGTAATGAAGAATCCGAGACAAAAATCTCTTAGAAGTACATAAATGGCTGTACTTCTGTCCTTCTGTCCTTTCCAGATGTATAGCACCATGTTTCCTTCCACCTGAGATATACGTTAGCCTTTACATTCAAAAACAGAAGCAGTGATTTTAGTGAACTCTTCTGTCCCTTCCCTCTGTCTTTTTATAAGTAGAATTGAAGGTAAAAAGGACAGCCCGTCAGAGGAATATGTATTATATCTCTAAATATATATAAAAAAATAAAGATATTTCTAGAAAATAATTTACAACTTAAAACAAGTAGGAAAACAGCCATGTTTGGTGTTAAAACTTTAAGATTTCTAATAGTCTAGAAACTCGGTGCTTAAATTCAGCATTTTAACATCTATGCAACTTATAAATAATTTTTTAATGCAATATATTTTCTGCAGACCACTACAGTTAGTCTTTGCTTGATATTATCTGGTAAATTATTGAGGCAGTTTCATACAATGCATCACCTTTATTCATTATTAAGAAGGCAAGCCACAGAAGTCCCATATTTTCACTTAGGTGCTATTAATAACAAGAAGAGAGCTAACCAAGGCAGAACAAGAATAAGGATTGAACAGAGAGAAAATGTTTCAATTAAATTTTCTTCTTCACTAGAGAGAAAAAAAAGGATAAAATATTTAAGTCTACCTAACAGAAAACACTGGAATGAATTAACCAGATGACTGTAGCTTTAATTGAACAATTGATTGTTTTGTTATTTTTAGCTAACACTTGAAAAAATACACAATTCCTAGTGTACCAACAGGATTGATAATGCTTCTGTTATCCTGTATTAAAACATGAAATGTAGATTTTTTTTAAACACAAAAGATGGGAAAGTCCTTAATTTCAAGTATTCAGAGAGCTTCATGTATGTTGGATTGCACATAAATAAATAGAAGTTCTACAAACATTATCCATACTATTTACTTACTTACATTGTATTCCAAGGTAGATGACAAGGATACCCAGAAGATAAATGTTTGCTTATTTTGTGGTAATGGACAGTATGTGCTTGAGTGGCAAGATATGAAATTGCTCTTTCTACAGATTTCTCCCTACTGTTAGGGAGTAAACAATACCAGTTTAAATAGTTGAGCTTCATTTGAAACATACAAAACTTTCCAGAGACATTTTAGAATACTTGTGGAACCATTTTTTTAATCCTGAGCTCTAATTCTGTGCAGGAAATTGGATGTTAAGCTCAAAATAGTGTTCCCGCTACCATTTTGGATGCCCTAGGTGCTGCTGACAAATAATGAGTTCTGTTACTCTCCCCATTCTCTAGGGATGCTATGGTGCTTAATGCTTTGCTTCAATTCTATAATACCTTATAGTTGAAGAAAAATAGAATGAACAGAAATAAACATGCAGTTTATTATTGCATCTTAAATTTTTTAATATAAATCCATGTGTATATATAAAATCAAAGGATACTAATCAAATTGGCCATAAATATCCCAATGTCTGTATTTGCTGAGTGTAACGACCTTTTGAAAAATGTATCTCTCCAAGATTCCCGTGGGAACATGGTGTTGTAAACCTTAGCCTTTTTATAGACTTTTATTCTTTTGTTAAACGAGGCAGTCAGACTTGTGCACCAACTTTTCAAATGGAAAACCTATTCACAAGGGGTTTCTTAAGATGTTTTTTTTCAACTTGTCCAGGTTCATAGTTTTATTTGCTTGCTTTTTCATGAACATTCATGCAATACTTTTTAATGCAAACATAATCTTTCATGTGTGGATAAGAACACTTCCTGTAAAAATAGTAGGATTCATTGTTCACTTAGAGTGTTGGCTCCTTTTCAGTAAACATCATTTTATCCAACCAAGCTGCAGAAGAAATAAAATGGAATTTAGATGTCTGAATATGAGGAACTGGAGCAGTAAGTTTCTAAAAACATAGCGGAAGCTGAATGTTTGGGGGGGTTAAGGGGGGCAGAGAAGGCTAAGGCTTAAATATAGCTTAATATTTGGTTTCAATAATGTAGTCCATGAATGTGAAATTATGTCAGAGAGAAAAAAGGAAATATTAATTACATCATCTTGCCTATCCATCTCTGCTTAGAAAAAAACCAACAGTCAGTGGTAGATTTCTTTTCAGAATTGTTTACTTCTACCTCAGGTGGAGTGAGAACTCTGGTATTAATATTAAGTATGTTCTTAGCCAATTCAAATTATGCCTTTACTGTGAAAACTTTTTTTGGGGAAAGTAATACAGAATTCCTTACTGAAGTGAAACTAGAACGTGACTTTGGCCAAAAGGTAAATTGAGATTGTAGCGTGATGGGGAGTCAGCATGAGCTGCCTACTCTCAGATAAGCTTGCTTATCTACATCTACATGATTGCTTATGTAACGTGTTGACCTTGGGATAATTTCCTGCCAGATACAGAGAGATTTTTTGACTTGATAATTTTTTAAACAAGAAGTCTTACATCAAATTACTAAGGTTCATCTGAATGCCCTTTAATTTTATATTGCTAATATAATAATGAGCATTTTAGATACTTCATATTTTTAGCCAATTAAATCCTTTCTTTTGAGCATTTACTATTAGCAAAATTTGCGTTGCTCTTCTGCTAAACTGAAACTGCCAACTCTATACAACTAAAGTCTATTGCAGTTATCAAACAGGTGCAACAGAGGTTTATCCTACCACTATGACACGTTTTGCTTCTTTAGTAAGGGTTGATACAATGGCTAAGAGAAAGATTATGTGTCCTTGATAAGTTTAGCAATTTTCTAAGCACTACTTGATCTTTTTAATCTCTGCTTATTTAAAAAAAAATAAATTTCCGTTAATCTTCATGCAAAACCAAACAAGATTCTGAGGTTAAGAAAGTGACACAGGGTATCACAATAGTTCAAAACAGGAAAAAAAAATTGTGTCTCACTTAACTAATGAGAAAATTCAGAACTAGTCTATGAAGTAATTCAAGTATTCTTCAAGACAAACTTTGAATTCTGAATGGTTTTCATGATTGAGATTTGCTTCCTTTGCTTTTATATCCCTCTTTATTTGTGTTTGCTTTAAAGAGCAGTTCCACAAAAGAAGGAAATACTTTAAATTTCTGTACCTGTTCTGGAAGAAAAGAGAAACTAAAGGAAAATGCTCTTTTTTTTTTTTTTCCTTGACTTTTAGATAGGTCCTTTCATATTTTTTCTTGAACTACCATTAGGTTGTTATTCTTAGTATTACCTATTAATAAATGTCATTTGTTCTGAATTTACACCACCTACAATTTAGTTAGGTTTTAGTGCTTGGTTCTAGGCTGGAGAATCCTAAGATTAGAAGGACTTAAACAATGGGAAAAATGTGTGGATGCAAAGCCCAGACAAGTATATTTGCAGACTGTTAGATGAAATTATTCTGAACTCCTTTATCAATTTTATTGACATCAGTGAAGATTGTTTTTTAAATGGTAAAACTCTAAATCAGATCAGTCGGAGTGACCGTGCAAGTGAATATAGGATGGTGGAAGGATATCCATTCATCCTTGTCAGGATACTCAGAATCACATGATTCTGGAAATAAATAAAGACAGACTACTATGAATAGAACTTAACATATTGCCAAATAATCCCTTGACATTTCTGATGGATATGATTTGGGTATCATTGAATATCAGCACAAGAGAACTCTAATATCTTATTTTCAAGTTTCAGTTTGAAAAAAATGTGGTTTTTTACTAATAAAGCCAATAAAGACTATGACAGTGCAGTAATGCAAAAACATGAGTTATCAAATAAGAACAGAGCAATGATGATAAAAGATCAAAGTACTCTTAAAAATATGGTTTGTATTTATTCATAACTGGAGGAAGTGCTGCTGTGCGACTAAAACCCTTGGCTGTTTTTTCTCCATTAAAATATATAAGTAATAACTGTAAACATATACTCAGCTTTTTATAATATCATAGAAGAAAGGAACAAACACCTGCTAAGTGAACTAAGAAAAAATAGTTATGAGCAGTCTCAAAACTGAAAGAATATGTGATATGCACAAATTTAGGGGACTTATTTTGAGTGTGAACAATAGTGAATGTCAGGAGTTACTCTGTGTTTCGACCTCGACTACCTCATCCTATTGACTGTGTCCAAAAACCAACTTCTTCTCAGCTGGTTTATAAGAAGGACAAATTCACGGTTGGTGTTTTTTCGTAGACTTCACAACACTCTGAATGTAAAAGCTGTTGGATTGCCTGAGAATAATTGTGAAATGGATTAGTTATTTTGGGGCATACAATGACAAATAATTTATTTTGGAAAAAAAAAAAAGGAAACCCAAACCGAAATACCCTATGAGGGATTTAAAAAATTATGTTTCCTAGGCTATTTCAGGAGCACTTTAAATATTGCTTAGCTTGGGAGGCAAGTTTTGTCTTCCTGGGGACATCTCCTTACTATGCCACATGTTGCCAGTCAAACTGCTTTGACATGCTGTACTTCAAAGCGCTGCTGCATGTCGGAGTCGCAAGGCGACCACTTACTGCAGGGAGACAAGCAGCTAAAACCACACTGATGAAATTACAAAAATATTTATTGATAAATCAGTTCTGCAGGTGCTTCACTTCTGTTTTACCCATAGTTCCATCTCAGCCGTGCTAACTGCCAGCAGGAGGAGGAGGGACATGGATTCTCTTGGGAGGTGATACAAGGATGGCAAATTTGTTTTCCTTGCAGAAACTCATTTGCTGTGTTGGCAGAGTCTTAATAAAGATAGGTATGACAGATAAGATTCAGAGATGAGGTTTGGATAGCCCTATTTATACCACTAAAACATTCACTGCTGTTGATTTTCCAAGATGTGAGCCTTTCCACCATTTTCTACAGAATGTAGAATGTTATCTCTGGACTGATGTATTGGTTGTGTATAACCTCTCCAGTAGGGATGTGATTATCTGTGGGCAGTGCTGATACTGTATCTATGGGTTATTCTCAGGTTATGTCTGCTGAGAAACTGGATTTAGCTTTGCTGGCCACATTTCTTTTTCTTCCTGATCAGACATCCTGACAAGCAAGCTTTTAATAGCCATTGCTCTTAAACTGCAAGTTTAAACTGAAGGCCATCTGTGTAACATTGGTGCTGCTTTTTAGTTGTTTTGTACTGGGGGCATCAGCTTGAACAGATGTCAGAAACAAGACTGAACCTTCTGCTGCCTGTTTGTGAACACTCACTCTTTGGGCAGCACTGCCAGGGAGCACTGCCAGGGAGAAGGACCGAGAACCGGGATGTTCAGAACCTCAGGACTGAATCTGTGAATTAGTATTTTTATGAAGGTTCCAAAGAATCATCAATGTCTGCATCTCTCCATGAACTGTATTTGATAGGACTCCTTAGATTAAACTCTATTCTGCTTTTTGGTAGCACCATGAGGCAAATATAATATAAAAATGAAAATCTGGCTTTTATTTTCTTCTTCCTGGCATGGGCACCATCAGTTTCAAGTCAGCAGATCTAACACAGAACAAGCATTGTTTGTAGATCTGTTGAGGCAGAAAATGTCATTTACATAGTCATATTTTAAAGTAGAACCGTGTTGTCAGATGTAGTAGAATTTCAAATTTCAAATTCATGATTCATACAGTCATTCTATTTTTCCAATCTGTTCAATACTCTGCAACCCTCCATCTCTCCTGGAAAATCCTTTGCTTACGCACCCATTTAGAATTTTTTCTTTTTTCTTTTTCCCTTGTGATACAGAATCACTCCATCTCCTGGGATCTCAACAAAACTTTCCTGTTTGCTGTTAACCGATCCATTATTTTCACCTTCCCTATGGCACAGCCATAACTGCCTGCATCTGCACTGCTTCCAAATTCCAGCTAACTTTTATGCTTATTCTTTCTTCACATATTACCTGAATCTTTCTGAACGTGTCAATCCTTCTGTTCCCTTTCCTGTTTCCCCTTTAAATTATTTTAGAATACTTTGCTTACACTGTATTATACATTAATACCTGGTGTGTCATGGGACCCTTTCCTTTTTCAGTTTTCAGAGATAGCAACTTACCTGATACAAAATTTCCTTATTCAGATGTAAGGGGAAAACATCCACCTGCATGCAGCCTATTTACATCAGCCAATAGAGACTGCTAGAGAGTGCAGTGGTTATGGAGAAGCAGGCTTTAGTTTTGTCTGGTGTGGAGGCCTTCTCAGTATTTCATTTTTCAGCAAGTTAAATCCAAGATGATTATTTTCCAGCAATGAGATAGTGTGTAGTCTGAGGTTGTTACAAAGAATTATGGAGTCTGAAAAAGAAGCAGTAAAAGGCATTTTTGTAGCGTTTCACTCAATCAGAACTGTGATTGCCTGCTTATTGAACTAACATATATTTGACCCATTGAAACAGATCTTAGTGTTTCCATTAATTCAAGTAGTCTTATAATTTTTTTTTTTAAAACTTCTAATTATTTGTATTATTCCAATATATCCAACACAGGGAACTCAGTATTTGTTAAGAGTCATGATTGAAAGAAAAAAACCAAACCACCATAAATGCTGTCAATAAAGACCTTTTAGCACTGAGAATACAAATTGAAATTCCTGTTGGAAGTCCAGGCCTAAATCTAAGGAACCACTTTCTGTGCAGGCAGCCTGGCAAAATAAACTGAACTAGTGGAACACCAACCCTGAGAAGATTAATGCTCAAGATTTTTCTTTTTAATTTAAGCTGAGCTTTTTAGACAAGCCTAAAGGACCCCAACACACAGTTCTTGGTGAAAGCTAACACCTGACTTCCTTAAGCCTTATTGAAAATGTTACATGAGGCCATTTAAAGTCTGGCCTCTGACTGTCCTCAGTTTGTGCAGATATGAGCTACACAGTTTCCTCCTCCCTACCTGCTCCTGAACTGGCTTCTAGATTGTGCTGTGAATAAGGCACAGAAATTAGCTACCTCATGGAAGAACACCTAGATTAAATAAAGATATAGTTTAAATGACATATAAATATCTGATTTTCAATTATTTGTTTTAGAGGGGGGTTTAGAGACTAAGCACACTTTTGTTTCATTTTTATTTTTCATGAAAAACCGTCGTACTAGCATCTTTTGGATAAACTTTCTGTGTGTCCATCCTAGACTGCAGTGATGCCTTAGAAATGAGAGCAGCTGTCAGAAAGGATGCCAGTTAGTGCCTGTTGATGGAGTGGGGTTTGTTGTTGGCATCTGGAGATATGAGGCATAGGAGATAGTCCCCTCTTCTCACCTGCCATTAGGCCATAAACAACTATTAGATTTCCTTTGATACCTGGTACCCTGAAATGCATTTCAATTGCGACTGCAATGTTGGACCGATCCTTTATTATTATATAGGAGATTCATTCAAGGCAGTGAGAACTGGATAAGGCCCCAGGATGCTAATAGATAGTGTCTCTATAATTGAATTGTCTTTTAGTCTCCTTTAGATTAAGTTATTGTTTTTATATTTTGTGACAACACATACAACTGCTCTTCTTAATGGGCAGAACAAAACAGAAATTCTTTAAGCCATTATATCTATATTACCATTTAAGCCTGAGGACAGATGCATTATTCACATAGATCTCTAAGGGTAGCAATATATGTTTAAATATATATATATTTAGAAAGGGTTATTTGAAAAATATTACAGGGTCAACTATTTTAAAAATCCAGGATGGCTTATTGAAAGATTAAGACTTGTTGATATAATGACCACAAACAATAGATGTAGCTACATGTTTTAATGAGGAGATGAATAACATGTGTACAAGTCCTTTGTAGTATGTTGTAGCAATCTATATTTCTCCATGCAAAACGGAGAACCCATGCAACTCCATGCAAAAAACCCCAATAATCTTTCAATACTGCTTTATAGCCCCCGATCAGTACCAGATTAGTTCAATAAAACACAGCACCACTAATCCCTTTTCTAAACTTCCATTCCTTCTCTCAAAGGCTTTTACCTTTAGGTATATAGGATTATGCAAAAGCATAGAAAATATGGAAAAGGAAACACTAAGGGTCAAACAGCTGCAGGAAACTAGGCAGTGATCAGCTTTTAGTAGCTCCAGAGGTGCAAGTGCCATGTCTGATTATTGTCAATACATGCACTGCAGCATTTACACCTTTCCAATTTTTAACTTGAGAGTGCATGCTCTTTTGAAAAGTTTAGAGATGCAAGTGAAGTTTCTTTCATAGTTACAGTAGGATTCATGAGATGGAAAACTACTTCATCCAAAATTTCAGATTATCTGGACTTTTATAGTACTATGACATCTCCATAAATCTTTTCTGATTTTACACCCATTCTCTTGTTGTTTGAAATTGAGAATGCAATGAGGATATTGATATGTTTAAAACTCCCTGTGTCAAATTGGGTCCAAAGAGCCCTGTATCTTGCAAAATTTAACCCTGTTTCACCACAGCTCTCCTCTCTTAAATTATGTGCACTGAAGTGCACTGAAATAATGAGACATTTTTCATCCACGTGTGTCATGTGCATGTGTGTGTTGTGCACGTCAGAATCCTTATGACTTGATCTCTCTTTACAAGTGCTTTCATATTGATGCTGTGGAGAAAAATATAAGATGAAATATCTTTTTCCAAATCTACTTGAAAATACTTTTGGTCAAATACTCTGAGGCTGAATATCATTACAGAGTTATTAAGCGAATGCTCCTATATAGATTTACACCCGGGGAATATCTGATGTTAAATATGAAGATTAAAGAAACAGCACATCAGTTCAGCTTGACATAGCTGAACTGCATTGTAGGTGTGCTGTTATTTAGAAACCACTCTGTTATAAAGGTCTAAGTGACATAGGATACTCAGAAATAAAAATTAAAGACATAGTATTTTTAATGAGGATAAATGTGTAACCTGTGTCTACTTGGGTGAACAACAAATACTAAGGTTACTGCAGTACTTACTACAGCAAATATATGTAGTAAAACAATAAAATTTTAATGGACTCGGTTGTAAGTGAAATTAAAGTAATTTAAGTAGCTAATAAGAATTTAACTTAGAAGTATTGACCCATGCATTTACATTATAAGCTAGAAAAAAAGATATATAAAGAGAAAGTATTTGGATGCTGTCTGATATGTTTAATAATGAATATAACATTACCTGAGAGTCCCAGTGAGTACTTGAGCCTTATTTGACCATGAGGTCTACATAAGTCATACTCCCTGATCTATAACCAGTATCATCTTGTTGATCACAAATGACAGGAAATACATTTGTTTCTGAGCCATGTTAACTAGACAAAAATCAGTATTTCACAGAGTGATGTGATTTCTCTTGGGCTCTATACAGATGGCAGGGGAGATGCCCAGTGGGTCTGCAGCTCAGGAACCTCACTGCAGCATGCTGTGGCTTCTCCCCAGCCCAGAAACTCAAAACAAACAAGGGACTAATTTCAAGAAGGAGTTTCCACCATGGTTCTTGCAGTTCAGACACAGCTTAAATGACTTCATTTGTTCCACTTTGGAAATCTTTGCATTAACATAATCCTGCTTCCGGCTTTGTTCTTTCCTCTTGGCTCACAAAAGAAGAGCAAAAGAAATCTTGTGGGGCACAAGAGCATTGAAGTAAATCTAAGACTAACCTGAAGCTAACACAGCAGGAGTTGCCTAACATCATTCATGTACGTATTACAATTTCTTGCTGAAAGCTTCCAACCAAGATCAGTTACATCCCAAATTATTTTAGCACATCCTCTTCATTTCGCACAGGGAATACTGAAATTTGTTTTGTTAGACTTGTTCATCACATTTCAGTGGCACTTAATTTTCTCAGGAAAAAATGTCAAAACAAAATGTGTTAATGTAAGGGCTTCTTTTTATCCTATTGCCACTTATGTATTTTCAAGGCTAACAGCACAGGCCATCAGCAGATCTTGATAATTCCTCTATTCTTCAGATAACTAAAATACTAAATGGAGAGCAAGGTTTACACCTGGCTTCACCTACTCTGTGAGCTGGCTCATTCACTCTGTTGTTCACGCACTACTTCTGTGTGAGACTGAGTTCAGTCAGGTGAAGGACAGGCTTGCATTGCTCCTGCTTGAGAAGTTTTATTTTTGCTGGACATTATAGCTGCGTTAGAAAGAAAAGTTTATAATGGGTACCTAACAGATTCAGTAGTGACTCTTTTGTTGTTTTAGTAATTGTTGCAGGTACAGAACACTTCAAATTATATAGTTGGGCAGGCTGAACAGTACAGAAAATAAAAAGATGGTGATCAAACAAATGTTATGGGGTAGTAATCTATAAGTCATGTGAAGAAGGAGGTTGATGCTATACGCTTATACATTATATATTTGCAGAGCCTGCCTTCTCCTTAATTAAGTCCATATTACTTAATTAGTATTGAGACATAAAGGAGGTATAGACATGTATCTCCTCTGAGATCCAATTTTGCTAAAACAAAAGGAACCAGAGGAAGTTGTCAGTAATAGAAATTTATTAACAAATTTCCAGTTTGGCACCTATTAAGTAGACAAAAAATTCTATTCACTAGAGGAAAAGCATCATCCAGGGGTTCAAAACATACTTCACAGTGACAGGTATTTAAAATTTGGCAAGGCAGGCAGGCTTTGGACTGAACAGAAGGTCTAGAAATATAGGGAGAAACAGATTCAATTTATTTACAGTACATAAAAAACTTGGATTTAGTACTGTCCTTCATAAAAAGTGTTTAAAAGCATAAAATTATGTGTGTGATCACTGTTCTCACAATATCATTCTTCCCTTCCAGAACCACTCAAGATTGATCTCCTATTTGTGGAAACCAGAATTATACTTGTCTTTATTATTGAAATCATCCAAATTGCTGTTTGGATATAAAAGTATTGTTACAAAGAAAGTAACAGGAAGTTAACAGGAGTAACAGGCCAGTAACAGGAAGAAACCATGTTAAACACACTTACGTTTATAACATCTTTATACTTTCATGCACATTAAGAAAAAGTTGATTCATTAGGTGCTTGAAAGATACTATTGCCAACCCAGGTACAAGGTCTTACAGAGATGCTGTTCAGAAAATCTTCCAAAAGAGAAACAACCTATTTTGATGTTGCAAACGTCAAATGGGGTTTTAAAATAGTGATAAGCTGTTCTTATCACTAAATTTTCTATCAACAATCTCTTTGGACATTTCCACTGGCCTAATGGCCTTGACACTGAATTTCCATACACTGATCATTCTTTCGATCATTCAGATTTGCTACAGGTAAGCAGAAAACACTTCTTTGCTGTGGTGGTTAGATTATTTTTAATTAGTTTTCTTGTTTCACTCATCTCAGTATGTATTATTACTAATGCCTTCTGTATCGGCTATTTTCTCATTATCTTTACTAGCATACAGGGAAATGAGACGTTGCAATTCCCTTCTCTTTGCTCATGTAGCAGGTGCACACATGGACACCCACCCATTTACACTAAGTAAAGTCTTTAATTTTATACTGAAATCTACTTAAACTGTTCCCAACATGCAAGAAGAACTTAATCAGGGCAGAAAAAAAAAAAAAAAGCAAAAACTAAATATGCACTTAATTAAATTTAGACTAGCGGATTGGAACTCTTCTTTGGATAACTATTTGTAGTCAAATTTCCAATAATTTTTACACTGATTATTTCTGGAGGTAGACAGTAGAGACTGCATAATGACACCCTCGTGATTAGCAAGTGAAGACACTACAAACTGTATTTTACTCTTATAAGGTAAATGATTAGAAATTAACCAACATGCTGATCTGGATTTCATTTCAGTAAGTAGTATTTCATCAAGCCACACTTACATTTTAATTATAACCCATTGAGGATATTGCTATCTTGGGAATATAAAAATAAAGATGACTTGGATGTTAAACCATTCATCAAGTAGTTTAGTTCAGTCTTCTATCTTGCCAATAATGTTTTTGATTATGAAAAACTATTTGGTTGCTGTTCTTTTGGTGAAATTTGTGTGATAATTTACTTTGACAGGTATAATATCAATTCAAGAACTGTCACATGGATTAAAAAAAAACCACTACAACCTCTAATTCTTACCCAAAACTAATGTTCCCTATAGACTCTGACTGCAGGTTTTTTTACTATTTAATAGTGATGAGCCAATGAAACTAATGAGTTTATTAAGATTTCTCCAAATACATACAAAGCAAATTATTTTCCTGCAATTTTCATGCTTTTATATCATCAGTATCAGTTCTAGATGGGGGGAAAAAAAAAAAAAAGTGGTACCTTGACAACATAAATCTGCTATATTTTTTTTTCAAAAAAAATCTTAATATCAGGATGATTTCTATTATTACTGAAGGAAAATAATGTGTATCCAAAAACAACATTGTTGGCAGTTTTAGAGGAAAATAAATAAATATTTCCCTCTTAAAGGAATAACCTTTAAAATTCAAAGCTGGCCCATTCTTCAGCAGTTGGAAATAAAACATATAAGCAACCCCTTGTCTATAGGTATGTCTTCTCAGAATGTTATGTTAAATCCACCTCAGGAACACAAATGTATACTGCTACTATCATTACACACACAAAGGGACTACGAACCGGGAAACTGTGGGCTTTGAGATGAGAATGGTAGCCCGTGGAGGGCAGGGACATAAGATACTGGGTCACATTTTTTTACCTAAAAGGTCTCTTCCAAAATTCTGAATGAAATAACTGAATTAAGTAATGAGAGAGTGAATGAATGAATGATTTCTGAATGAAATAATGCTTTTCTAAGGGAGTAGTGGTTTAAGGTAAGAGGCAGGTCAAGGTTGCAGAGTTAAAAGCTTTTATTAGACAAGTGGAAAACAGAGACAACCTTCTGTTTGCTCTAGTCCTTCTTGAAGTCTAAAATATTGAGCTGTGAAATCTGCAACTAAGAACTGAGGTGTTGTACTGATCTGTTTAACCTGGCAATTTGTTCCATAAATTTTATAAAAGTAAGAAAAATATCCCAGGTCTTTCTCACAACTCAGTTATTCAACTCTGAGTATAATAAAAAGTGTTATCTGTGTCTTATTTAGATTAAAATAACCGTATATAATAGGTATCTTCAGTGTCTTTGCTTTTTGAAAACATCTTAGAAGCTGAGCATGAGGCCAAGATAAGAATGAAGGGAAGCAGGAGTAAAATTATAATATGCATATTAGAGGCTAAATTCTTATCACAACACACAAATATGATTGTTAGTAACAATGGGGAAAATATCTTATGCTAAAAACAATTGCTCTTGTTCCTCAAGTAGGTTTTCAAAAGTATTTTGCTCATCATATTCTAAGAGAAAATTATGATGCAGTGGGCATGAGAACAGTATTAGATTCATTGTACCATGTAGCGGTTCCATATGGAGTTGAGGACAGCATAGAGTTCTTGTAGCTCTGGCCCATCAGCAAGTCTGCAGACTCAGTGGTTGGGTGTTTTGCAGGGACTTTCAGGTGTCACCCATCCGTGCCAGAGTGTTCACCACTTAACAGTTGCCTGTTAAGCATTCATTTTCCCGCAATTTTTGATTGTGTGGGTTTTGGGGTTTTTTTCAACTTATGGTCTCATTAATATCTTTTACCTCATGTCCATTTCTGATTTTCCTCTCCTGATTCAATGGAATCCTGGGCTGCATAGGGAAGAGTGTGACCAGCAGGTCAAGGGAGGTCATTCTGCCCCTCTACTCTGCACTGGTGAGGCCACAACCGGCATACCGCG
>BJBW01001792.1:4808-189872 GCA_004320125.1 Scolopax mira | reverse complement strand
ACAGTTGCTCCTTACCAGTAGGACATGTTATTAAAGTGCTCTGTGAACTGTGTCAGGTTGGGGCTCTTCTCTTCATTTTGCTCCTTTGCCCAAAGCAAAACCTCTGGGATCTGCCGAGGAAGAAGAGCAGATGAGGGGGTGGGAAAATGCCACACATTAAAACAGGATTTCTCCCTCAAGATTCCCAGTCACAGCCTGTGGTCACAGTCATTTGCTGACACAAGTTCAGCTGTCTCCTAGAAGCCAGGAGATGTGCTCGGGGAGCTGGCAGGGAACACCAGAGATCACAGAGGGTACATGTTCAAACCCTTTTCCCCATCCTCATCTCTGTACCTCAATTTTATAGAAGAGTTCAGCATCCAGGAGGGTGAGCTGCTCGGCTATTTCATGACTGTGGAAATCATGCAGGGTTCCTGGCCTGTAGGAAACAAGGAGGAAGGATAAAGGCTAAGAAAGTGTGACCTCTTGTCTTTCCTTTCTTGTATTTTGGACTGAAAAAGCTCTTGCGTCCACTAGAAAGGGACACCCTGTCTCTCAAAGGACCAAGATACACCTTTGTGCATCCTTCCTCACCTGGCTGCCACCCCACGGGCTGCAAGAGGTTTGATGGAGTTGGTGTAGCTCAGTATTTTCTTCTGATCCACTTTATCAAGGATATTCTTGCGCAACACTCTGGCAAGGCTCAGCTCCCCGTTGCAGACCAGTCTGAAGACCAGGTCCATCAGCAGCTTGAGAATTTCCTCCGTCAACTCCACTAAGCTAAAAGAAAAGATGGAAAACCCAGGGAAAGCATCAGAGCTACGACTCTGAGCTAGAGAGTTCATATCTCTACCCAGCCTTGTTGCTCTTTCCCACAAGCAGAATTGACTTAAATTCATCCCCTTCCCAGCTCTTATTACAGATGCCCCTTTAAATAATTATTTTAAAATCACTGACAGAGACAGGACACGAGAACCTGCAGAACAAGAAGGTTCAGCGTTTTAGGTGTCTCCCTGGTGAAGGTAGAGGACTTCAGCCCTCATTATAGATGGGAATTAAACAAGACATCTTCATAATTGCCAGACTTCTGTATTGTTACTGACCCCACATCTCCCATCCCAAGACAAAGAAGGCAACTCACCACAGCTCATCCACCACCCTCACCAGCACGAAGAAGGTGTTCTTACTGACCCGCTTCTTAAACGTGTCTGGGAAGTGGCAAAACTTCTCATATGTGGTTGCAAATTAAAGAATCAACGTAGTGTGGTCAGAGCAGCACCAGATCATGAGACTGATGTACTTTTCTGTCTTAACTGAAACTGGTGTTCAATTTCCAAGAGATAAGGGATGCTGATCTGGCTCTAATTAACATGGTATTAAGCTGCCAGCAGCTGCAGGTAGCAGGGGTGTGAGGAGGTACTTACACCTTGCAGAACTGATGCTAGAAGAGCAGATGTACCCTGAAACTGTTCTCTCTAGGGTGGAATTTAATGAGCAGCACTCCTCTGCTGTGATCTCCCCCACTGGTCTGGGACATCTGGTCTCAACAGATCTCAGATGTCACCTCTACCTTCCTTCCTGGCCAATTTGCTGCAAGGAGGACGGCGTCAGGGGAGACAGCACAGGCTGAAGAAAGGGTGGACATAGGGGAAGAGAAAAAGGTTATCAGTAAGTCAGGTATTGACAGGGGCCTGCAGCAATGCCCCAGACAGTTATTTTCACTGACAACTGCTCCGCAGTGAGATTTGCCGTGTCCTTGGAGCAAGGGGAGCTCCGTCTCTGCTGCAGATGGCAGTGACGAGCCACAACGCAGGACACGGTGACGTCAGGCTCCCTTTGACGTGCATGTGGAGGACCAAAGCCCACGAGGCCTCTGCACTGCCTGAACCCAGACACTGACCCGAAGGGAGCCACGGGAAGGGAGCCAAGGGGAAAGAACTGCAGGGTGCTCGGCAAGAAGCCTTCTCCTTACTCTGCCATGCTGCCTCGTAGGGGCCTCATCTCGTTAGTGGTTACAAGCTCAGTTCAGAACTGGGAGGCTAAGAGGACAGCATCTTCTGTGCTGCATTTCTTGCCACCACAGATGGCTTAGTCATCTCCAGTATTAAGCTACCTCTGCCAAAGCAGCCAAACCTGACAGCCCCTGAGGAAGGAAGAGCGACCCACGTTCTGCAAATGAGATGTCCCAAACAAACGACCAATTCCCCAGAGATGTACAGAAAATCTGCTCTTCTCCCTTGCCAGGGCCTGCAGGATGCTACTCTCAGGTCCAGTACTCCACCCTGCCCAGACCTGCCCAGCAGCATTTCCCATTTGCAGGGTGCAGAGGTGAAGGAAGTCCTACTTGGGACACCTCCAGGGCAAGCACGTTATGGACCACGTTTTCAGCAGGTTTTTGACCAACCAACTTGCTGCCAACTCCCTCCACAATTGCTGCTTGGCTCTGATTCCCAGCAGGGGGGCACCACCACCACTTGTGCAAAAGGATATCTGTATTGCAGCTTCTTGATGAGCTCTTCAGGGGTAATAAATGTCCTGTATGTGGTCAGAAAGGCTTCACAGTACAGCACCAGATCTACAGAGAAAGACAAGAAAGCCTCAGTCAACACTGCTTTCGGAAAAAGGAAGCTTCTTGTAAGGTTGAATCCAGTCTTAGAGGAAGAGGACACATCTTGACATAGATAGACTTTACAGAAATCATGTGCTGTTGTTTCTTACCAGCAGATGGACCCTACGGCATAAGAGCAGCAGTGAGAGTGCCCTGTCCCCGCTGGCCTGGCTCCCATTTGCAGCACTCAGGATTGCTTATGCCACCACCAAAGGGGTCAGGGAAAAACACCTACTTGTGGGACAGGAACTTTCAATAATGTGGTTTAGACCTCGGGGATACTTTTAAGATCTGATGGTGAGAGGTGGGTGCCTATTCTCTGCAGAACCTTGCAGAAAGACATGGTCACTCTTTCCTCCTGATCAGGAACACACATGTTTCAATCCAATGATATGGTGCTGGTGACCCTCTGCCTTGCTGTGTTCCAGGAAATTGGCCCCAGGAGAGTGTAAATTCTTTTCAGCCAAAAGAAGAGTAAATTGCACTTCAAAAACTGATGCTACCACGACATGACCCTGCCACAACACAGACTCTGACACGGTGAATGCACCCAGCTTTTCTTTATTAATCTGCAGCAGGCAGGCCCCAGAATTGCAAAGGCTTTGGCCATCATCACGGGCTCAAAGGAGGGAATTTGAAAAAGCAGAAACTGCAAATGGGAAAAAAGATTTCAGTCTGAGATTGAGGTACACTCACAGCCCCAGGAAAAGCTTGATCACTGTGGCTAGCAGTGGTCAAAATGGAAACTTATTAGCCCCAGTATAAAAGCACCCAGCACTGTGGGGCAGCAGGTGCAGTGGGGTGGCACACTGCCCCTGCCCCGTGCACTGCAACCCCTGGCAGAGCCTTCTTAGCACACGGGGAGAGAAAAAACTTGTGCCCTGCCTGCCCGGGCTGGACTGTACATGTACAGTTTCTTTCAGCCAGGACAGGGACATGAAGGGTGGGAGAAAGCAGGGGAGGGTATGCTCCTGGTGCCTCTACCTGCACTGCTTCTCTTGGCAGGAGCCCGACAGAGATGCTGCTTCCTCCTGCTCTTAAATCAGAGCGTGCCACTGCCTTTTGCTTCAAGACAATCAGAGATAAGCTCTAAAGCCAGTGGCTGGGTGGTCATGTCAGGGGTGAGTCCTGGGCCTCCTCCAGCTGTAATCCTGCACTCGCAGCAAGTGCCTGTGGCTGCGAGCACTTAACTGACCATGGATTTTATTCCTAAAGACCACAAGTCTCTCTTTATCCCTTATTCCATTTAGCCCTTTTAGAAAACTCAACTGGACAAGAAGCATCATGCAACAGGGCGTGGAGTTACATTTATTCTGGGTTCCCATCTGCCCAAAAGGCAATGTGAGGTAATACAGCTGGTCTGCTCTGGAACTCAAAGCTGCCAAGAAATTCATCTTTAAAGGAAAGCCTCTTAACTATACCCCTCTGTGCCGTTTGGATGATTGATTTACAAGCCCTGAATTCTTCTCATTGTAAGCTTAATTCATTAACCCTCTCAGTCACCCAAACACTGGGTTAGCATAGCACAAATTCCTCTGTGCTCCATTCAGCTCAGCAGCTTGGCAGAGCCCGTGGGGCTGAGCTCGGTGACTATTCTGAGAAACTCCCCATCTGCACTGCTGTGCATTTAAAATCCTGCTCTAGTTTTCCCTAGTCTTGAGAGGTTCTCCCTGGCTTTCACCTCACTGCTCACAGCATCCTCAGAGCTCCCCATTCATTAACAGAAGCTCTAGCACACATCCCTTTACCAAGTAGCTGTCTTTCAACAGAAACAGGAGGGAAGTTCTTCCAATGTGACGCTTGTTCCAGAGAACACAGGAGTAAATGAGAGCTTCTCTATTCCAGTTTGAGCATTTTTATAAAGGGTACTTACACCATCTCATTTAGACTATTTTGTTTTTAATATACATATCAAGCCATGGTACAATCAATTGCTTCCTTCTCTTAAATACCTTCCTAACATTCGGTGCTTTCTGCCTCGATTTGGTGCCTGATGTAAACAGGGAAACAAGCTGTCAGAGGAAGGATTTTCTTGATAGCTCAATGGTGCTGGTAAGTAATTGCAAACACCTCATGCTACACTAAAAACCCTGCCATTTAAAAATGCACATGAAAGATATTTCCCTTCTGCCTATCAAACCTCTAAAATACAAGCACCAAGTGGTTCAGCAGGTTAGTGCATTTTGCTTTGCATCCCCGGAGATAAGGAGATCAATTCTGGTTAAGGCCATCAGCACAAATGTGTTTGGCAGGTTCAAAATCACTCTCTGGAAACACTGCAAAGGCTGCCTTTGCCACAGGTCTTGGAAAGGAGCTGCTTCATGTGGGTGGTGACTGGGTTTGGAGAGATAAAGTGGGGTTTTAATGAATCTAGAGTTAAGTGTTGGTAACCTCCCTTCTCCTCCCCCACATCTCCTTTCTCGTACTGTGGATTCCCTCTCTGAACTGGTCTGGGTGGCTACCAGCATGCAAGTGGTAGAGAGTGGGACTAGGAAATGACATTGTAAATTGAGAATAAGGGGTGCCAGCAGACCAGCACCCAGACAGCTTACCCCATGCCCATGGGTACTGTATTAGACCCAAACCAACATCCCTCCTCTCCTAATTTGATGCAACAGTCACTCCAGCAACTCCTCCATTTTCCAGCAACTTTCCATTGTTCAAAGGGCAAGAAGCGCCTCTGAGAACAGGATCCAGGCCACAACAGGCTGGTCTCACCTGCACTTGCAGGAGGCCTATATGGACACAGCAACACATCAGTGTCTCCACCCTCACTGGTGTGCCTTGCTTCCCAGATCTGGGCAAGGGCTGTGAGGAGTTAATACCATCCCTGCAGCTAAATGGAATGAGCAGACGCTTATCCAGCTTACCTCCCTTTCACCAAAGATAAGCACAATCCCCCCTGCCCCCCAGTCAACTCAGAGGATCATGGATGCAGTTCTCTCCTCCCTGGTCCAGCTGCCTGAAGCCACACCACAACCACACACACCGCAGAGACACAGAAGACAAGCAGCAAAAGGCCACCCCAGGCTGAGCTCCTCAGCTCTGGTTTTGATGCACCCACCATACCTTTCCTGTCGGTCTCCGTTGCGTGCACTAACAAGATGTCTCCGGATCCACCACGAACATCTGGCCCATCATCTCCCTGCAAGGAGAACAGAATCATGTCAGGCATGGCCCAAGCTGCCTTTGGCCTGCTTTACCATCTCTGGGGTTCAAGCTCAGCAGCAACTGGCAGAGTACACAATGTTCCTGGCACTGCTCACAGCACAAGCTGGGACATGGTCTTCAGTGCTGGGCTAATCCGGGAATTTGAATACAGCATTTGGTCTCCCAGATGAGGATCTGGGCTGATCCTTACTCGGGGTCTGTGACTCCTTAAGGCCAGGCCCTGGAGCTCAGTGAAAGCTGAACCTTCTACCCACAGAACGAACAGAAATGTCCCAGACTCCCAAAGGGTCCCAGAAGACCATTAACAGAGCAGTAACACTGTGTGAACTGTCTCAAAGTGCAGGATCAGGTACCACAGCTGTGGGGCTGTGGGGGGAGAGGCCATGCATTCAACTCGCATGTTCCTGAACATCAAAACCTCACCAGTTAATTCCCTAATCTGGACCTCTTTGGCTGGAGGTCACCTGAAACGATCCAATGACCAGGAGCAGAAAACAGCCTCGCTGACTGCTTGGTCCATGCCTTTAACACTCTCTAAAAACGTCTTTCTTCTCCCTGCTACAATTCACAACTAAAAATATGCAAAATTGATCTATCACTCAGCCAGAGATTCCCACGCTGCAAGAAACAGCTTGCAGTGGCAGTTCTATGCCATTTCAAACATGCAGACCATAAAGAAAAGAAAGAAAAAAGAAGTTAAGGGTTGACATAGATCTGCTAGTCCCAAATGCTCAGAAATCACTGTTTTTTAATTGTTTTTTAAAGGAAATATTCCTGCAGAGGAGACTGGAGTCATGTCTGGCTTCCCTTAGCGATGTCTTTGTCCTTTCAATATGCAAAACACTGAAAAACCTGTGGATTACAGCCATGGAGCAGCTCTATCTAAGACGTGAATTTTTCAGGTGATCCTCTGTCAGGATTCATTAAATACTACTTAAGGAATGAGTAATAACTTCTCAATTTCTCCTGCACATCTCGTCTGACCAAAGAACACTCCTAAAGTGCCAGTAAATGATACATTCTCTCTATTTTTCAGACTATCCCCCCCGACAGTCTGAAAGCTTCAAAAGCCTGCCTGTTCTCTCAAGCTGCATGTCAAAGGCGGCTTGGTTGGAGAGCAAGGTGAGCAAAGCTGCCTGGGAGCACACCCAAGGCTGGAAACAAAGCCATTTCTCAAATACAGAAAGATACTTCAGCTGCTCTTCCACATCAGCAATTCAACATCCTGCTCGGGAAACCTGCTGAACCTGCCTTCAGCCTGAAAGGCCAGCACCATAAACCTGAAGCTGGATTTATTATGCTCAGGCTCTCAGGTGCTTCAATCCAGACTGTCGCAGGCTGAAGAGGTGGGAAAGAGGAGAACGGGAAATGGGCACTGGTTTTTAGAGAGATGTCTCACGTTTTGTTAAATCCTCATTCATTGCTGATGCTCCCTCCCTGTACCAGCATCTCACGCTTTCACAACAAACACGTAAAGCTACATACCACTGCTGCTGCAACCTACTTTTTCCTATCAAATAAAAGCTGATGCCTTGCTTGTGCACACAGAAAATCAGATTTCAATACAACATAAATCAAAGGGTATAAGAGCAAACCTTGAATACACCTACCTCTTGCTTCAGCGTTAACCTAGCCATAATTTCATTGTGGTCGATAAGGGATAGTTCATCTACCTCTTCCTCCAACTGTGATGAATCCAAAGCATCTGGTGACTGCTGCTGCCTGTGAAAAAAGCAAATACCCATCAGTGTCATTGCCCATCCAGGGGAAGAGATGCTGGGTCCACCTGAGCTCGTTAAAGGACAGTAAGTACACAGACAATCTGGAGGGAAATCTTTTGCAAACAAACCCAAACGTCTCGCTCTAATTCTGTTGCTTTGTGCACGTCTTGAAAAAGAGAAAGATGAACCTTTAGGACCTGAACGTTTGTCTGCCTGTATTTCTGGCAGATGGGATTTGACTAGGCCCTGAATAAGTACATGCTTCCACATCTCCTTAATCCACCAAATTTTTAGTGCACATAAATCTAAGCCTTTCCTCAAACATATAGAGATGGAGCATACTCTATACATACATCTCTCAGTCAGCTCATGACCCATTGGGCTTCTACAGTGGAGATGACAGGCTCTCTTTCTGCAGGAAGATAGAGCAGAAAGCTCTGACCACTTTTTTGGTGTACATCCCCAACTCTAGTATTCCTGCCCCCAAAGGCTGGTACTCTTTGTGTCTGTATTCCTAAAAAAAAAAAATGTATGCATATTCTTTACAGCTTTCCACCCAGGCACAGACTAAAATCCAGTGCACCAGTCACACTTTCAGCAGATAGTGAGCTTTGCAGAGCACTCCTGCATTGTCTCCTTCACTGCAGGAATTAAAAGCCTCAAACCAACTGCAGGAAAATGGGGGAGGGAAGTTGACTGTCAGCGCAAAAAACAATGCTGTTCTCTATTTTTGCTTTAGAAATGCAATTGAAGAGCAATTTCAAGCAGCAGGGAAGCACTCACTCCACTCCTCCTGCAGCCCATCTGTTACAGCCTGCACCTCTTCATTTACATAGACAAACGATAGCTAAGAACATTAGAAGGGATATAAAGCCTCCTGCTTCTGGTCCTCAGCCAGCCTCTAACTAGCAGGGTTAGGAAGAAATTCCCCTCTGGAAGACTATTTCCCAGCAGTGAAACAGACTTTTTTTTGACGTTTCCCTGGAAGTAGGAGGAGCAGCCAGTGGCAATGACAGGGCTGCCAATTGGAGAGACTTTGGGTGGCTGACACAGGCTGCATTAACTCCTGAGTTAAGTAACGACATCTTGCTGGCATCCTTCTTGTTCAGCAGCATCCCACCGCTCATCAGTTGTGCCAAAAAATGTAGGTTTAGGTAACATTGAGAAGGTTATGGGCAGGAGAGGCAATCCCCAGGATGGTTTGGGACGTTGATGAGACTCTGGTGGGGCTGGGAAGCAGGAGGACCCCGGGAGTCAGGCTCACCTTTCAGCACCATCTTTGCCTTCCTTCCCCGTGGCGCTGCCGTTCGAGGGGGAGTCTTTGGAGTTGCTGTCTTTGATTGAGGGGGATTCCTGCAAAGAGAAGGAAGATTTTTGTTATCACATGGAGCCCCACGCCACAGCTACTCTTGCCTTTACAGTCTGACTGCCTCTAAATGGCCCTTTACTGTAAATTCCTACAGAGCGGTTAAAGATTGATGCAAGTTAATGCCAAATGCCAGGAAAACACAGAAGTTAATTAGACAGGAAATTTGGGACCATCTCTGGAGACTGGTGTAATTAGTACTGTTTGCTTTTAACATTGCAAAATGATGCTGAAACTTACAACAGAAGTCAGCTGTTGTCTTGGATTTTAACCCTTTCATGACTTCCTTGCCCTCCAGCCCTTACAATTGAACTACACTTGCCTTCTGCTTTAAATGAGAACAGACACAGCCAGCTCTAGGCTCTTCAGTTTCAGTTCCCCTCCCCGTCACAGCCCCCCAAAAGCAGCCTGTCTGAGGGGGTGCTGTTCCTGCCTCCCTTCTCTCCCATCAGAAGAGCTTACACAATGATGCAACATTTCTACTTCACAATTCACAGCTGTGGAAACGAGGCTGACACAAAAAAGCAGAACCATCCGAACCCACAGCATGGAACAGCAGGTAGAGAGCTCAAAGCAAAGACACAGCCTTTTAAATTAGCTTTTTATTAAGGAGAAAAATATCCATGAATGGCAAATGGGAATATTAATCTAACAGTGTTGGAGTTCAGAATTATTTAACATCGTGAGGAGTGAAACTTGGAAATTCAACCTACTGAACAGACAGGATCACCCACGCACTATTCATTCACCCTGGAAAACACACTGGTGAACTTAGGTTTCCTGGTGTCTTCGGAATTTTTCCAGACTATATCTGTAAAGCCCTTTGCCTCAAAGTTGAGAACCACCTCGCAGCTGCCCAAAAGGCTGGGCCTGCCTAGACAGGTCTCCTGAAGGGAAGGGATGGGAGCACTATCTCTTGGCTTATTTATCACCAGCGTGGATAGAGGTCTCGGAGACATCCTGTGGGAGATGTGCCTTCCAAGACGAGGGCAGGCAAAAAGATCACCACAGCCCTCTGCTGCTGTTTCCTATGACCCAACAGGAAGCCGGTACCTCCCTGCAATGGAAAACGCCCTGTCTCCTCTAGAAAACATCTAAGATATGAGGCTTGAGTAAAGGAAGAAACAGCGTGAGGTTACAATGTCAAATCAATCACTTACTTTGTGAAACGGTGAAGGAAAGAAAAAAAAAACTTAGTGCACAAGGCTTTCTGGATTAACATGGGGAAGCCAAAGCAGTTACAAGAATAGGCACAGCCCAGGACGGTGCTGGTGGGGTGCAGCTCTCTGGAAAGGAACCTCACGCAAGCAGCTCCAAACAGACAGCAAAGCACAAACAAAAGAGCATGGCAGGAAAAGCCATCCCTACCTCCTGCCAGGGACCCCTCTCCATGACCCCAAAAGCATCGCCTGCTCTCCACCAGGACCGGGAGGACCCCCAAGCCTGCAAGCCAGGAGTCGGGCAAGCAGAGGGACTACCAGCAAGGGAGCCAGGGCAGCAGGAGGGACAACGGGAGCTCCAGGGGGGGCAGAAGAGGCCGGTGCCAAGCGTGTCAGCCCCGGCGTGAACTCAGCATGCACCAGGCAGCCCCTTCCCGGTGTCCGGCCCTCTCCAGGTTACTTACTCCTTCAGAGCGAGGGAGTTCCCCGTTGCTCTGGCCAGAGGAATACAGATTGACGTATTCACCCTCACCAGCCTCCTCACTGGCGTTTTCACTCTAAGGGAAACAGGATGAAAGGAAATACGTGATGGTGCCCCCCGCCAGCACTTAGTGTTAGTGAGAGAACGTGCCCACGGGCTGGGAGGAGAAGCGCTCTTGGCGCCTGCTGTCACCTAACCGGGAGCCCTTCCTCTGGCTTGGTGGCCAACACCGGCCCCCGAGGCTGCACCTTCCTGGAGGTAATTATTTTCTGTTTCTTGAGGACTTTCTGAAGGCCCCGAGCTACAGCAGGAGAGCAGCAGGCTTTGCAAGAGCTGCCAAGGACTCCAGGTGAGACTGCGAAGGTGCAATATGCATTGGGGGATTTCGAGGTTGCGGAAGCTGAGCGTTGAGAGCTCGTCACACAAGTGCCTGTCCTACCCATGCTGGAGTCCTGCTGCTAAATGCACACCAGGGGGTGTCAAATGTATCTCCCAAATTATGCCACAAGCACAGACTAGAGCCATCATGCCGGGCTAAACCAAACTTGAAGGCTTCTGGGCTGCAACAAGGACCCAAGGCAAGGAAGATGGAACAGTGAGGTCAGGTCCAGAGTGTATAAATCTGATCATTTCCTCCACAATCAGTGTCTCTCCTCAAAACCTTGTGACGAGGCAGCACAAGCACGAAAGAGGAACTGCCTTGAAAACCAGGTGTTTAAGAAAAGTAGCAGTAATGGAGAAACTCAGTCATCTGCAAAACTGATCTGGGACCTCAAAGTAGCGGTGCCGTACCAGCGTGGGAACAGCGTGAGCCTAACTTCACCCACACGTGACGCTTTGCACCGACAGGCGCTGGCACCGAGAGGGGCCAGGGCTGCAGGGAAGCGGGAAGGGCAGGAGCCTGGAGAGAGCAGGGGGTCTATGCAGAGGAGAGAGAGAGCTGGATGGCACCCACCGCTCCTGGGGTCGGGGTTGGAGGGGGGAACAGGGCAGCCAAATCCTGCCACCACAGCAACCGCAGGATGCGAGCCACTGCTAGGAGAACCGTGTTTCAGAAACAGCCAGCCTCACCAAACACTCCTCTTACCTTCCTCAGCTTTGCACTACAACGGCAGGAAGCTGCAGGAGGGTCTCCTCTCCCCGTCACTGGCACTTGACATTTTGTTTCCTACCTACGTGCTAATGTTTTCTCAAGCCTGCTGAGGTTGTTCATTTTTTCTATGAAATTTTTATTGACATTTTGATATGAAATTACCCCTCTGCAATTCACACATATTTGGAAACCAGACTGGATCACATCAAGCATGTATTAATAGCAGAGACATTTTCTTTTAATAAACAAATAAACCCAGCCTCGCGTTAAGGCGCGTTATCTCTTTGGGTAGTCTCACCGAAGGCGTCTGGAGAGAATCAGTGAAAGAGGTTTCAGAAGGAAGGCAGACAGGAGCATTCCCGTTAAAGCTGCTCTCCTGAGAAGAGGAGTTTGGCACATCCACAGTGCTGGGTGACTGGCTGGCTGCGGCGGGCACCGCTAGGTCAGAGCTCTGGGACGGATGGACAGGCGGGAAAGGTGGGGTGGAGCAGGAGGAGGAGGAGGTAGAAGAGAGGAAAGGAGGTATGGAGACTTGGTTGTGAGGCACAAAGTCCTGGGAGTAGGACCTAAACACAGATTTGTACTGCGGGATGCAGAGACGTACGACACAAAAAACAAGGAAGACGGGGAAAGGAAAGAGACAGACAAAAGAAAAAGTAATTAGATCGGCAGCAGCGTAGCAGTGACAGCACAAGGCATTTCTGACACAGGCATATCTACGTCTGGAGGCCACCCCCAACAGAGGCAGCACTACTTTATCATCCACATGCTAGAGCAGGAACTGCTACCTGGGACACGTCAGGCGTTTTTTTTCACGGTGAGGCATGTTCTTGCACAACCAGCAACCGGGCTGCACATCTCAGAGGGAAATTAGGCACCAGGGTGTTCACCTGCAGGTAGCCAGTCTTGGCTAGAGAAGGGGAAAACCTGGCTACTTCAGGCCTGTTAATGACAGTGACCCTGAAAATCACTTGAGTGGATGAAAGGATGTGAAGGCATCAGAGAAACCATGACTGTGAGCATGCTGGAAATACCAAGAGAGAGAAAAGCACTCCAAGTGCTCATTGCTTTTGTGGGATTTTCCGCAGGATCCAAATTTAAGATGCTACTTGTTCCAGCCCTGTAATTTAACAGCTACTGTATCAAGCCTGTTCCAAAACACACAGCTCCCCAGGAAGAGTGGTTGGATACTATCCTTCCGTGTAACTTTGAAGACAAAGGAGATTACGCTGCTACTCCTTCCCATTTGACAAACATAGGGAGCAAAAATGATAATTGCCCTCAGGAGCGATGAATTCCTTATCAAACCAATCCTTTAATGCAGTGCCTCGAAGAGTCAGCTGAAGAGATGAAAAGAGATCATCTCTGTAAAGCTTTATTTCGCTCTCTCTCCTAATCATCAGATTACTGTTCAGATAATATTAAACAGGGTGCAGTGGGAATACATTGTGCCAAGAAAAACAAGAGCAACCCTCCATCTTTTAACATCTGGTGCTAGTGAGATTTGCCGTCAGGGAAAGTCCAAAACAAAGCTGACACCCACCAAAAACCAGTAAGAAACAGAACAGACAATAATGCTAAAACCTGCTGGAGAGGAGTTTATTTTAAAACCTGTACAGCTCAACTATTAGCAAGATATGTCTTGTAGCCAAATGGACTGAAGGAAGAATCGCACCGTCCCAAAAAACCCAATGCTGAAATGAAGCTGTGGCAGTTGATCTGCTGCAGAAGGACGGTGCGTTTCAGAGCTCTCACCAGGCACAGAACACAACTCGCTCAAACCAGGCTGAAAAGTGACACTGCTGCCATGTCAAAAGGAGAAGGAGAAACGAAGGCAAGAATCGGTGGATTCAGGCTACGTTTTCTCAGGAGAGCTGAGGGGGTGATACAAAGCAAAGCTGAGTCTGTCCCCTGAGCTCAGCAGCGGTGGGTTTGCTTCTGTCTAGGTAAGATGTGAGCTTAAAAATCTAAACTGAGAACAGCCTCGGAAGAAGCCTGGGCAAAAAAAAAAAAAAAAAAAGCTTTTCCACTACAAAGGAAAGGAAAAGCAAAGGTCAGTGGCTAGACTTTACCTTCCACCACTTTAATCCTCGAGTGGTTGCCCTCCGGCGCGTGTGGAGTCCGGCGGTGCTCTGGGGGTGTTCTCGGGGCCCAAAACAAATTGCAGGCCGTAATACAGAGGAGCAGAGGGAGAAGCTTTGGAAAGAGAGCTTAAAAGACTACTGAAAAATAATTAAAATGCAAATCCCTAGTACATGCCTGTGGCTAAAAGGAGACTGGCTCTAGGACAGCCACCTCTCTCTTCCTGCCCGTTTCTTTCCGGATGAGCAGCCCTGGCTCCAAGGACACCGTCAGCTTTTGGTGCTGCCTCAGTAACAATGACAAGTCTAATCTCTGTATTTACTTTCTGCCTGGATAAATGCTCTACATTTATTCATTTTCACTTGCGTGGTACAAAACACCAAATCCCTCGTAAGACGCCAGGCTCATGACATCATCTTGGCTCAGCAGATTTATTATGCCTGCCCCATCTCCCTGGCATTTCATGATCTCACCGGCGCTAACATGCCAACTCTCACCCCGAGCCCCAGGCCAGACCCCAAAAAAACACAGGAGCAAAGCAAACGGAGAACCACTGCTGCAGCGGCTCTCCAGAAGGCACTCAACAAACTGCTCTGCTCCAGTAAAGGAAATAATTTGCTCCAAGAGGATCCATGTGCCAGCTCCCCTAGAGCTGAGCTTCCTGTGCCCACACGACACCGGTGGCATATGCTGTCCCTCGCTTTGCAGTTGATGGACATCTTCCACTGAGGAGTCCCAGGGGTTTTTGTCTCTGACCTGCTGAACCCAGAGAAAAAGCCAGGCTTTTGGCAAAGCAGCCGCGGAGCTCACGCAGGGCAGGAGTGAAAGGAAATTACTGTCCTCAATCAAGTCACTCTGGGTCAGGCAGAAGCTCTCGGGCTGCCTGATGGTGCTGGCAGGGTGAGTCCAGGGCAAACGCTGGCCGGGAGGCTCAGAAGCTGAGATGCTGCCTGGTCCACTGCTGGCAGCTCAGAGAGATGAATTACTGCTCCTGGGGCAGGAAAATGTGCACAGCTTCTGCCTTGCATAGCTTCAGAGATGTTAATCCCAATTCAAGGGCAATTTAGACCTAAATATAATATTATGTTGCATAAAGTTTAAAAGTTTGAATGTGGATACATTACTACTGACCATCCCTGTACATTCATCTCTCCTCAACCTCATCAATACACCCTTGAAAACAACATTTTGGCATGAGATGTGTCGAAAATGCTGGTTTAAGGCTCAGGTACCCACGAAAATGCATTAATCTTCATTATGTGATCTGTGAACAATCATTTAAAGACACAGATGTGCTCTCAGCATGCTGTTAACAAAGGGAACAGCACAGAGGAGCCTTCGGTGTGCTGGCATTAATTAGCCTGGCTGCTCTCGACTTCCAATCTTGTTGTAAAGTTGCATCTTGTAGAAATTGAGCCAGGGAGCCCCCTCCTTCCTCCGGAGCCTGCAAGCAGCTCTGGAATTCCAGCTATGCAGCCGTGCTGGGACAAGAGCCAAGAATGAAGCATACTTTTAAAGGGGGAAAAAAAAACCCACCCTGTGGTGGAGATGATGTCCATATGGCACCCATTCCTGCTGCTCCCCAGTCCGACCCAGCCCAGCCCAGCCCAGCCCAGCCCAGTCCAGCAGCTGCGGCAGGAATTGCGGCAACGGCTTCCACAGGGCTTGGTTGTTGTACATCTCTTGGAAGCCCTGTCATCTTTTAAAAGACATACTTTTTTGGAGAAGGGGATAATCCATTCAACAGAACCTTCCACAAGTAAACCAGTCACCCTCTAGTCCTTCCTCCAGGCAATCACAGGCAACAGTTTATCTTGGAAACAAATCAGTGCTTCTTTTAATCAGCTTCTCAGAGGTTTCTTGCAGGGTCAGTAAAGCCTCGGTTATAGCTCTACTGACACAACCTCCTACTCCATGGCTTTGCTTGAAGTGAAGTTCTTCAAATAATCTCTGAGAAAAATAGAAAGCAGGATCTGCAACCAGATCCTTTGAGAAAGGATGCTTTCCTCTTCCCAAACTCCAGCCATGATACCAGGCCACTACAGGACCAGAATATGGTCTCCCAGCATGAGTGATCCTCACCTAACAATGGGAAACAGCCAATGCACCGAGAAGAGAGAGATCCCTCTTCCCTCACCAGTAAAGTGGATTTAAAAAAAACCAAAAAAAACCTCTCTGCCACTTGGAAAGTACTTCCACAAAGTGTGTCTTCAGCTCAGTGCAATCTCATCTTCAGGGAACAGCAGGAAGCCAACGTGCCCAGATCTGAGTGTTTACCACATGCCGTGACACACAGAGGTCTTACAGAGATGGCATCTTTCAACATTTTCAATTTGCTGTCTTTGATTTTTTTTTTGTAATGGTCAATATTTTAGAACAGCTTTCCATCATTAGCAGGATGTCCCAAAGGGCAATGACATTAAGACTGTTTATTTGGATTAGATGGCAGGAGATAAGCACTTTAATAGAAAACTTATTTCAAGAGTGACTCTCCTCTAAATTCACTAGGCATGGCTGACCACGAGGAACAAGGAGACAGGGTGTTTATATGCAGGGAGTCCCTGGTTGTGAGTAACAGCAGTCTCCATCCTAAATTCAACGTTGAGTTCAATTATATGGCTGTCAGAGCATCTGCAGCATCAGCAGACACAGTCTCTACCTTTTAAACACAGCCCTCTCAGTTACCCTACAGACTTCTGCCAAATTCATCCACAATCCTGCCAGACACTCCCAGATCAGACAGAACATCAGCCCTCCAAAACATGAAGTGATCAGAGGAAAGGATCAGTCTTTTAGATCTGCTCTGCTAGTGCTATTAAGAGAGCAACGTGGGCAACGTGCCAGAACTGGATGCCCAAATTCTAACAGTAGAGAGCTCTGTTCCCAAAATACTGGGTGTTGCACAAAACTGCTACACCCTAAGAATATAATTGCATAGACAACTATTGGAAAAGACTTCCTATCTCATGACACAATGCTGGGCTTCCAGGTACTTTTGCTAATGAGGAAGGAAATGCTCCCACAATGAATGGCTGGAAACGCAAGCTGCCAAGAGAACGGCTTCAAGCGCTGCCACAGGAAAGGCAGCAACTTCTCGTGCTTGAAGGGTTCTCAACAAAGGCTCTGGCCTGGCTGTAGAACTGACCTCCCCGTTTTTACACAACAGTCAGCACAGCAGAGGGATGGATGGGGCTCACTGTTCCCTTGGGAAAGGGTGTCCTGGCTTCCGCACGAGAAAACACAAAATCCAAGCTTCTTAAGTAGGAGGGATAAGTGTACAACTTTGTGACAAAACAATAAGGGGACAGCAGGGGAAGAAAACTTTAAGATTTACTAATCATGCTCTCATGCATCTCTCTTCTGAAACTACCAGGAGAATTCAATCTGATTGTACCTACAGCATCAACTGTTGCTTGGCTTGTAGATAATACCACCATATCTAGCAAGCAAATCTTTAAAAAGGAGACAAAGACAAGACCCCTAAGGAGTCAGTCACACAAAAAAACCCGTGGTGTGTGTGGCCCCTGAGGTCAATAGGGGTCTGTTTAAAGAGATCACACAGAGATCTGTAGTGCTCCAATTGGAAGAAAAATGTATAAACCACCAGAGGAAGTGGTTTTCATCAGGATTCAGTGATGCCAGCACTATTAATACCACTATCCAGGCCTGCTGTGGGCAGTGGAAATGAACACAAATGGAGAAGGAATGCTAAACAGGAAAGTCAAAACAATACCTAGAACTCAGCAGCTGGTTAAATGGATGCAGATCTTTTTTTTTTTTCCTCTTTGCCTCTGCTCCAAACTAATGAGCCAAACCCTACTGAGGACAGAACTGAACTCACGCACTATGATCTCTCAGTCCAGGTTTGATCACAGTTCCCACCATCGGACCACCATATGAACCAAACCAGCTCAGTCTCTGCTGAGGACCAGAGCTCAGTGTGTGTTGCAGACTGGAACTGAGTTATTTGAACACAACTGAGGCGGGGGAAACATGCGAAGCACATGTCTACATTGTGCCTGTCTTTAAACACTTATCTGACCCTCCTTTTCCTGAACATACGTTAGCGCATACACAAGAAAGAGAAACAGTTGCTGTGAATTTCCTCTGTGCTTGCTCAATTTGCTCAAGAACAGTGTGAACAAGTGAGAACAGAAGCACTGAACTGGAGCTTTCATAAGGAAATCACTTGCGCCTTCTGCTGGAATCCAACAGCCAATTTTTGGTTTCTGGAAAATTACTGGAAATATTTCTTAATTAAAAAGAAAACATAAGAGAAAACAGCATGTTGAGAAAGGCAAGCTATTCTCCGTAGTGGAAGATGCAGCCAAATTTCCACTAATGGCACGTACATGCCTCAGAGAACAACTGTGGTCCTTGTTTCAGTGAGGAAATCGTTCCTAGCTGTAATAACCCAAAGTGAGCCTTTCGCCAGTCTTTGGTGGGAAATCTGCGGATGGGTGGCAGTGCAGCTTGTCACCGGGCTGATTTCCTCTAGCAGTGCAGAGTTCCCCAGCTGCAGGGAAGGAATGAGATTTGATTCCTGCCGTTCCTACACCTGCACACCCATTTCCAGTCCAACAGCCCAGGGAGTTAACAAACCGAAGGACAGCACCTCTGTCTTCACAAGGAGGAGGGAGGGAGGTGATCGGATAGAAAGAAACTACTGCCAACAACTACCGAGGAGGATGCTTTCGTATCACTCACCTCCTTTCCTACCATCTAGCAACAGAAAGTACTTTCAAAAGAGATGTGAAGCCCTGAAATAACTCTTGACAGTACAATCCAGTTGTCCCCAATATGTGGGATTTACCCCCTGGACATGGGATGGGGAATACGATGCTGATCCCTACAGCATCAGCCCACACTACAGGCACAACCCTTGCTGGCACAGAGGCCAGACACGAATCAGACTTGGTAAAAAACAAGCTCAACTTGCCAAACCTATGAGGTTTGATCCAGTTGCTCAAGATCTGCCTCTATCCAGTAAAAGCTATTACCTCTGACACAATTTCCTGCAAAGAAGGGAAAAGCGCGATTAGTGGGTTGACAGAAAAGCAGTGGCTTCTGGACTGCAGCAGTGTCTGCAGGGCTCATGGGAGAGAAAATGTCAGGGTTCTAGGAAAAAAAATTCATACGTTGAAAAGAGTAAAGATGCTCTGAACAACTTCTCCTCTGTTTTTCTTCAGAACACTCTCTGAAAACAGTTTTTTTTAAGCCCCTGAGATCAGTAGCAAGGCACTAGTCCTTCACCTGGAGCACAGAGCTAATGGGCAAATTTGCAAAACATGGTGTAGGCTTGGCCACATGTGAGCAGATGGGTACGAGGGCAGGTCTTCCCTCTGGGACTGACTCCCACTGTCCAGCTCACACCGGTCCACTGGGAAGGGAAAAAGCACAGGGCACTTCTGAAAATTGGCTACGCTTGGCCAAGCTGCGATGCACCGCTCACGGTGGGTCAATGGCCAGCCATTTCATTTATCAGCTCTGGCTTCCTGGGATTGATCTAAGGAGGTTTTTGCTTCCTGTACAGAATGAGTAACGATGAAGGGGGGAGACATATCATTTTAAGAGATTTGATAATCACCACTAATATTTGGGTACACAGGAGGCCAACTCCCCAGCTGGTTGGTATGCGAAATGTGTGCTCCCCCCGGCGTTACCCCCCTGCTGGGGCTGGTGGAAAGCTACTGCTTATTTTTTAACAGCGGTATTGTTTGTTACAGTGCTCAATTGAGTGGCCTTTCTCTGGTGAGAGAGGAAAAATGAAGACAAGAGATCAAGATGAGCAGAGCAATGTGCTTAAAGTGTTACTGGTGCAGCTTGTGGCATCCCTCGCATGAAACCTCATGGTCTTCCCAGCCAAAGCCCGGGAGCAGATGGGAGAGGGGGCCCTGGTCCTTCCCAGTGCTGAAAGGCAGGGTGTCACCCTGGGAATGGTCCAAACCTCGACAGCTGTTTCACATCTCTGTCTTATTAAGGATAGGGGAAAATGGGATAAACCATGGTTATGGTATTACATAGGTCAGCTATGATGCATGTAAGGACATTGGTATTTTGCAGCTCGCAGACAAAGAGACACTGTCATAGTGAAAATCTCATTTTTGCCTGTGAAAAAATAGACCAGCCAGAGTCATGAGCAACGATGAGATTATCATAATTTAAAGGCATTACTGGAAAAATCACCATTTTTAACTCAGCTTATTTCCTTTGTGCATTTGACAGTGCACTGTTTAATTGTTGTCATTGTTCCTCATGCTCCAGCCATTTATTTTCCCCATACCAAATCCTTGCAAGAACAAGTAAGGACTTTTTAATGAAGTTTTAACATTTTTTAGAATAATATACTCACAATAACATAGTCCAAAGCAAGATGAGAACAGGGCAGAACAATTAAGTAGGGAGTAACCATTTAATCCAACCAGGATGCTTTTTTAAATCAAAGTGTTCACATATTTTTAGAACATTGTAGTATCATATTTATAGCTTCTCCATTAAAACAAAAATAATTGAGTGCTTTTACCTAGTCTTACGATTCTGTGTTTTGCTTGTAAGGATCACTATCAAACAAGAGAGCTGTACAATTCAGAGTTTGTGCATTATTTAAAATTTTATAATTGTTTACCACAAATTTATGCAAGCACCAACCTTTCCACACCTCAGCCTTTTCATCTCTGCAGCAAAGCTATGATACTGCTCGCTCTCACCCAAGTGGAAGCCAAAAGCTTTAATTCATTGCTTGTGAAGTACCACTACTTGATAAGTACTTGAATACTTTCTTCTTCTTTGGACTAATGGTTATAGCTAATTTTTAGAGAACAAGTAACTGTTGAAATGGGAAGATAGCAGTGGCACAGTGGAAGGACACCATTTTCCGATATTTAATATTAAACTAATTGAAAACTTATGAATTTTCTTGGATCTTGTCTGACAATTTCTTCTCCAGAAGAAATCTAATTTACCAAACATCCAGGTCACTGTTAAAAAATAGCCTATTCTCAGTTGTCATCACACAGCAATCAGAGCATAACCACATAGTTTTACATGCAAACGAGGCCCCATACTGATGAGCTGTTGGAATCCCATGGTTAGACTTAATTTCATTACATTAACACTTTGTTATTACTACAATTTAATTTAAGCAGCTGATCACAGATTTAAGCAGTGCTCTAAGATTATTCTTATTTTGATTTAAACCATTCCCAGCTCCTACTGCCGTTCTCTCTTCAGGCTGCTCAGAAGTGCCATAGGAAAGAAAAACCCTGCTCATTTGTCAATAAATCACACAAGCTTTACTGAGCTTGTTTGGGACCACAGGGATGTGAAGGGAAGCAAACATGAGATGAAAGATCTGGTCGAGGCCATTTTCAAGAAAAGAAATAATTAAGGAGCTGCAGCCACTCTTCCATATGTTTGACTAAATCCTTGTATTTTGAGGATGGTTTCTTGTTATTTCTCCAAAGGCCAGACCCACACAGCAGCCTTTAATCGACTCATCCACATCGCTGACGTTGTGCAGCAGAATAAAAAAAAAACTTTGCAATTCCAACGTGCAGCCTGAGGGACACACAGGTCAATGGAGTGTGCCCGGGCACACAGGGCAGCTCTCCTTTGCCAGGCCCTCGCTGCAACTGCCAACACTGACGTGTGTTTAAAGTAATAAAAACCACAACACACACCACTCCCCCCGCCCCGTGCTTCATTTAGTAAGATTTACACAGTTTTTCACACCTGGCTGATTAATACAGGAGTTCAAAAGTCCCCCCAAAGAAGCTTCACCTTCACCTGCAACCACGGAATTAGCGCACAAGCGTTTCACCGACACAAACACACACGTGAAAGTGAGGGGAGCAACTCACCGAATGCACAGGAAAGGAGCTGTGCCGGTTGAGAAAGGAGTTAGAGACTGACATAGTGAGGCCCTGAGTGGCACCGCTGTCCTCGGGGGTGAAGGGCACTTTAGTTTGCTGGACACAGTAGGAGAGAGAAGAGAAAGAAGAGGCAGCATAGGAGGCCTGCTGAAGAGGGGGAAGAAAGCAAGAGACAGAAGACACAAAGAAAGAGAGCACAGAAAAGGCTATGAATAAAGGATAAGAAAAACTAACTATAAAACAATGCATATAATGGCTTGCTAAACAAACAGCTATTCATACAGTTCATCAAAGCCAGACTCACCAATATGCCTTTCTTGAGCTCAAGAGGCATGACAAAAAAATCACAGTTCAAACCTTCTTTGTTTCACAAATCCCTTACAATAAACTCCTGCCTTCTCCTTCCAATTCACCCGTGGATGGCTGCTGCTGGAGAGACAAGCTGTTCCTCACTGCCCTTTCTTCCCCATGGTGTGGAGGGCAGATGCCCAAAGGAGGAACTGGTTCTTGCTCCTATCCATTAAGCAGCTGGTACTGCTGAGACACTGGATAACAGTGATGTCCAGCCATTTCTCAGTCCAATCCAAAATGATATATCATTTGCACAAGAGGGAGATACTACACTGTAAGTAACAAATACTATTATAGGGGAATTTAGGAGAATTTCCTTACTAAGGAGTGTGAGGCTAAGGTATATCTAGGTTTTCTCAGTTCTGACTTGTTGAATATAATGTACAACTGTTTCATAAATAAGATCCAAAGCTCACAAGCAAAAAACTCCCTAATTATTATTTTATAGAGGAGTCCACCCAGCAAAACTTGCCTACTGCTCGAGCAGCTGATGCCCGTGTGATTTGCTGTTTCAGAAATTCTCACGGCAGCAGGAGCAGAGGAACAAAAGTCTTGTGGCTTTTATGGTGACTGTTGAATAAGCCATCATCTGCTTGCACCACCTTCCCAACAGTGAGATGAAGGTAAGGGTGGAAACCTGGACTTGAAGAAACCTTCACTTCAGGGGAACTGCAAGCAACACCTTGAAGGTATCTGCTTGCAAGATGACAAGAACGTTTAGTGGTCAAACCAGTGACAATTTGGCTGACCCCAGCCTCTGGAGAACTGCCTGATCCTTCAGAGAGGAGTCCTGAAGACTCTTCAGTGTCCCTGTAAAATGCCACTGAACCATTGGCTTAACGTCCCACGAAGCACTAAAGCATAATACTCCCTTTAGCTTAGCTGGAAATGTTACTTTATCTTTTTAGGACTCCTACCTGCATCACAGGAGTGTAGTAATGCAAATCCCCAAATTAGAATTCTTGTTTGCTTTTCACATTTTATTATATAATAACACCCTAGGACAGTCAAACTTTAGCACAGACAGTATGAAGAAATATTGCAAGAGTTACCCTCATGATAGTAAGACCATGGCTGTGTTCCCACATTTCCTCTTGTTTTGTTAAGGCCATGGCCAATTTAAGTTAGCTACATCAGCACAAAAGATCCATTTTTTTTTTATTAGAGCAAACCAGATAATACATATAAACAAACCCCCTAAGGTTGGAGTTAACAAAACAAAAATCTGAAAAGGAAGATCCTTAAAAAGAAATAGGACAAAATCCCAGCTCCACTGAGGATGCTGCCATCACTGAGGCCAGGATTTCATCCCCCCACATGGAAAATGGCAGTGGCTGGATTGTCAAACCCACCACCCAGCACACAAACACTTGTGGATGTGCCTTTTTGTGGTGGCAGTCTGGGAAGACCAGCAGAAGACTGAAAAACAGGTAAAATCCTGAACCACACAAGGGGGACTAATGTGGAGAAAACACGCACGAGTTAATGGTTCTACCAAAGTTCTGTGTCTCTGGCAAAGACTGAGCCACAAACCCAGTGATTATGTTTAAACGGTTATTATTAGCGGCATCCTTGACAACAGTTTCAAAACAGCACTGGGTACATCAGCACAGCAATCTCTTGAAAATTGTGTTGCCCAGCGTGTCAAAACCTCCAAAGCAGTTGTTACACAAGCCTGTAGTCTGGCACGGAGTCAGCCACGCCATGTGGAAGACTAAGGTTTCATTTTTAGGGCATTTTAGGATTTTCAGTGCTTATGGGGAAACAGTCTGAAAGTGGGGTTAGAAAGGAGCTCAAAGTAGATGATGCAAAATGCCTAAAAACAGGTTAACAAGATGCCAAGGAGCACGATGTGGTAACATGGATGAGCCATCCTCCCACCACTGCAGCCTGTCAGGAAGAGGAGCAGCGAGAGCAGAGCTATTCCTGGGAGGCTGGTGGGCCCTGCCGGGGAGAGCACCGCGCGTCTCACTCACCAGCTGCCGCTGCTTCGGGGGGAGAGCTGGAGGAGGTGCCAGATCTTGAGAGGGGTCTGAGCTGATAAAGGAGTCGTTGAACCCATAGACTTCCATGAGGTGCTTGTTCTTCTGCTGGTAGATGTGCTCGTTCTGAGGGGTCTGGTAGAACATGGATGGCTGCGGTTCTGAGTAGTCTTCCACAAACTGCATATACGCCATCACTGCAAAAAAAGGTCACATCACTGCTTCTGGTTCACATGCTGCAGCTGCAACAAGCAGGAGTTCCCAAAATAAAGTAAAAATAAGGCCATGCCACTCTTATTTGAGCTTTGCTGCAGGCTGGGAGCACGGTGGTATCCGTGCTGTGTTCACAGGTAGCTCACAAAGTCACCTGCCATCTTCCTTAGATCTTGAGATCCAAGAAAGGATCTCAGGATCCCATCTTCCAAGACAGAGCACAACAGACAAAATCACAGGCCACAGACATATCTGGCAACGTTTTCGGTTAAAACATTGAGATCTCCAAACAGCTACTGGAGAAGTCCGATTTACTGATGCTTAGCCCAAATCCCTTCCTCATGTAATCCACAGCAATTTTGAGAATATTCCTCAACAGCTAATGCCCAGAGACACCAAAAGAAACAGAATAACTTCAGTCTGCTTTCTAGGAGCCACAAATCATCTTGTGCAAAGATGCAACCTTGGCAATAAATCTATAATAAATCCTGTGCCTACAATAAGTCTCTGTAGTCAGCAAGATTTCTCAAACAAGGAGGCTTACAGCCTTTCTCCATTCTAGCAAGCTGATAAAACTGATATTGGAGAACATCTGCCTGTGAGACTGGGTGTACCTCTCTCTCAGCTATTTAAATGCTATTGCCAATGCTGGCACAAGAGACTTATCTTTCAAAAGTGCCACTGACCGTGTCTTCCCACCTCCTCAGCTCAAATCCCTTTGCTACCATCCATCTGTTTTGAAAAGCATCTTATCTCCAGTTCTTGAATCCAACTGATTCAAAAGCATTTCTGAGATGTGGTACAATGGCAATACTAAATGGGGTCAAATCTCATTTAGAGGACCTTTCCATCTGTACAATAACCTTCCAAAAAAATCCCACTTGTCTGCCTATGCAGTTCTGACAGAATATTAATTACTGCTGCAATATTTAAGTATCGTAGGGGGAAAATGACACCCAGTGTCATAGAAAGACTACCACAAAACCCCAGAATTATTAATGATCAGAAATACACTTAATAAATGTAAAACAAATAAGGAGCTCTCCTCTATATACCTGAGAAACAGGAGCAATAGATGTATTTAAGTGTCATAATAAGGACTAACCAAGGCCTTTTTGTAAATAGGCTGTCCCGCACAAGATACTCTGTGATCATTCCTCCCTTCTTCCTGATAAACAAGCCGTTGTCAGTTTTTGTAAATCTAGTCATTAGGTGGCAATTATTCAGCTTCTGCTGGCATTTCAGTTGTAGAGCTGAAATGAATGGATGTCTTCAGTGAAAGCTATAAATACGATGACCACGATGCAGAATTCGCACCTCGTGAAGCCGGTTCCCACCCTCGCTGCAAGGCAAAGCCCTCTGTTCACCTGCCAAGGCAGCTCTCTGGCCCAGCCATCTCAAACAGGATGCAGCCGTGCAAACGTGTTGGCAGGAAGGAGCTGCTTTGCACCTGTCTTTTGCACCTTTTTTCAGATTTCCTCTAATATTTTAAACTCTATTTAGAAACGGAGCTAAGGCAGCTGCCCCTTCCCACGCAACGACGTCCCTCCTCCAAAAAGTAGAATAAAGTAAAAAAAAAAAAAAAATCATAATAAAGGGTTGTGGCAATGGGAACGCAGGAAACCTCAGGTGATGGATTTCAATCTCGACCGGTAACAGCTGCTGTCCCCATCCTGTGACCCCACACGGTGCTGCCAGAGGACAACCTGTCCCATGTCCCACAGTACTGCCAGCTCCCACACTGCTCTGCCAAGGCTGCTGAAATTCTGACCTCCAATACCCCCCGCTACCCCAGCCCCGCTCCTCTTCCTCCCCACATCACCCTCCCACCTCTCCAGCACCACTTCTCAGAGAAGAGTCACCACCCTGGCTGGTTTGGACCTCTCCTTCTTGAAGGGAGCGTGGCAGAGGTTTCCAGCTGCAGGCACACACGTGTCGGTGCCGTCTGCTGCCGTCAGCACTCGTGCTAGAGCCAAGATCAAATCTGCGCACGCATATGAATTTCAGCCTAAGAGTGAAAAAAAGTATCGCCAGAATGTGCTTCTATTATTTGAAATCATGGTGAAGGAGTCTTGATGTAGAAAATATTGAATTGCTAAAACGCTGTTTTCAAATATCAGTGATTTGGTTGACCAAGGTTCTGCTATTAATACCCACCGTCTGAAAAATGCCTTGGTATCACAGTACAACTTTAGAGGGTAAGATGTAAAGGCGGCTTCTGAAAGATAATTCTCTAGCAGCAAAAGTGAACTAAGGATCAAGAACTCCTTGGAGAAGTGTAGAGGACAAGAGCTCGAGGGAAAAGACCGCATTTTGAGAGCTCATCAACTGAGTAGGACAAAAGCCAAGAAGTCAGGCTTGGCAGCCCTGGTATAATGCAGCAGACATTCGAATTCAGAGCAACCCTTCATGTGGAGTTCCCTACAAAACCAGTGCCAGATCTGGAGACAGCACCCGGGATCAGGCTGTGAGTTCCTGGGCACAGACATCTGTGTGACACCACAACTCAGGAAGTGTCGGTGAAAAGGGTA
The DNA here is from genome assembly GCA_004320125.1 of Scolopax mira. Classification (NCBI taxonomy): domain Eukaryota; kingdom Metazoa; phylum Chordata; class Aves; order Charadriiformes; family Scolopacidae; genus Scolopax; species Scolopax mira. The sequence continues at coordinate 163,263 of BJBW01001792.1, read as the reverse complement.
TCACATTAGACACTTGTGTAAAATTAAATTACTGTAACTCAAGGTAGTAAGGCTGAATGCTGTTGAGAGCCTTAACTCAATCTGCAAGGGAATAATGAAGAGCTCTTTTATCTCAACTGTTTATGAGGCTAACGCATCCCATCGCCATGGCAGCTCCCCTCCCTTGCTTGTTACAACTAGCCCAGGGCGGGTGAGCGTGTCTGCCCTTTCTTTGTCATCTTCTCTGTTTTTAGGTGAAGTGAAAAACAGTTGGGATGGTGAAATACAAAGCTGGCTCAGGAGCAGAGCAAAAATTAAAGTGGGCATCACAAGAGAGTAAGGGAGCAAACCCTCCTGTTTGCAAAGGGTCTTCTCTCCCCCCCTCTCCCTCCATCCCCTTCCCTCTCTGCTGTGGTTTTTAACAAGGCAGAAATTTAAAAAGCAGATGGGAAATTACATCACCAGCTCAGAGCTCAGACCAGGCTGCACGCCCTACAGCAGCTGAGCAGAGGGAGAGATGCAACCTCCTCGGTGAGCAGCCGGGGGGGAGTGAGAGAGTCCCAAGGCAGCACCCCAGGAGAGGAGGGAGGCGTGAGAGAGAAACCTCTCCCATCACAGCACCATGCCCAGCATATGGCAGTTCTGAACACAGACAGAAAATATTCAAAGTACAAAAAATAAAGGTTCAGAGTGAGGCTAGGAACACCTTCCCAGCAATCTGCTTGCAGTGCTTCGGCTGTTGTTTCTGAAGGAGCTAAAGCTGCTCAGGGATTTCTAGCCACACTCGCTGTGTGGCCGATGCTCTTGGCTGGAGAGAGCAGCCCCTGGTCCTGGAAACGACTACAGGAGAGCAGAGAAGGCAGCAAAGTGAGGTCTGACACAGCAAACACCCTCAGAGCAGTGGTTATTGGGGTGTGCAAGGTTTCCCAGCAGTAAGGCAGGTCTGCAGCACAGGGAAGGCACAGCAGTCTCTGAAGGTCCAGCCCAACTCCTGGCGCTGTGTCAGCAGCCTGTGTTACAACTGGCCCCGAACAAACGCAACAGATTTGTGTGCAGGGGCCAGAGCTGAAATACTGGCAATTCTTAAGCTGCCCTGCACATCAACTCAGTGGAGAAGTCAAGGTCAAATAAGCCAGTCTTTGCTGTCACCTCCGGGAGGAGAGCTGTTTTTCAAAGAGCTGGCATTATCCGCTGGCTAATCCCAGACTGCCCGCAGTGTGGTTCCTGCAGTTGAATACCAGCTGCTTACGGGGCACCAGGCTGCATTTTGTTCCCACTGACAGGGAGGGAAACATGAATAAGTGCCTCACCAGTAGCTTCCAAGCTGTTTGGGGGAAGGATCTTGTTATTTCTGACTCTGGGCTCTTCATGGCAGAAGCTGCTCTGTGTCCATGTCTCGTGCAGCAGGAGCACGACGCTGGTGCTCAAGCAGAAGTCTGGAGTAATTTGCCCTTAGCAGATAACATGTACTCTGACAGCACAGTAAAATAACACTAATTCACGGCAGACTAAAAGGCTTATCACTCCTCTGTTTAAATTATACAGAAGTCAACTCTTGGAGGTCCCTCTGAGCACAGCTCACAGCAACACACACGGTTAACTCAAGCAGGATTTGCTGTATATTATCAATTAAAAGACCATCAAAGTCTCTGCTGAAACATTTCCCATCAATTACCAAAAGATGACCCACAACTAAGGGACCACAACCAAGTCCCACCTCTGAGATCTCTAGATCTTTTTAATAAATTCATGCCTCTCCTCCAGATCCCAGGAGTTTGCTGGAGTTGTGGAAGCAGCACTGCCTCACTGATGTGATTACACAAGAATATCTACATGCATCAGCCTGCAGGCAAGAAAATCCTGGGTGCTACCATACACCCTGAGTAATGTTTTACTGCCCTTTTAATGTTGAAAATAAAAGTAAAACTAACCGCCACGGATATAGAGTGGAGCAAATACAATCTAAACCGAGTTCTCAGTGTCACATGAATGCAATTAAAAAATCTGGAGCAGTAAGGTATCAGCCCAAATACAAACACACGCTTTATCAGACCATCAGAGCTGACAAGACATGAGAGAACAGCTTCTACCTTCTGCTAACAATGCAATCTGATCGATAGTCCAAGAGCTCCTGATAGTGCTAGATTATAGATGACAATTAACTCTATTCTAACATCAAAGAGAATTCACATACACGGCCTTGGTATTGAGGTTAAAAATGTGCACAGGCAATAAATGAGAAGATAGCTTCTAAAATTGTTTTTAAGTAACCCTTTGACATCTCATGATTACAGAAAACAAAGACAGGAGGCTTAAAGGGAAAAGCAAACAGCCTAGGTCTCTCTTTCAACTGTCAAATTGCCTCTTACTCAAGATTCCCGCAGGCATCTCTGCCTGCTAAAGCTGCCTACGTGCACCGAGGTGCCTTTCCCTGCATCCATCCCAGCCTACGTGCACTGAGGTGCCTTTCCCTGCATCCATCCCATCCCGCATGGTGTAAAACCACCCAGACCCAGTGCAGAGCCCACAAGGGCCTTGATCCCACAGCAAGGAGCCTCCACATCACACCCCCTTGCAGCCCATACTGCAGGAGAGTATTTTGAACAGCACCATCCAGAACAAACGACCCTGGCCATGCCCGGTGCCAGCTTTTATTTCCTTTCTGGTGTCTACAGACAAACATCTGAGCTCCTTTACAGCTGCTTTCAGTATCTCGCTTACCACAGAGGGACAGAAGGGATTTCCTGTGCATGGGGACACCGAACTACGAGACCTTCGCTTTCAGGTGGGTCAAAACCTCATGGTCTGATTAAAATCCCAGAGGGTTACCTGTGTGGACTGGACACTTCTTAGGGATAATGGAAATGCTTTCAGCCAATGTACTTTTTAAAAACAGTGACTGGCACAGTAAACTACCACGGAAACAGACAGAATACTGACCCTGCCTCACCACACACCGATCTCACTTCCACCTTATTCTCAGCAAAAAGACTATAAACTGCAGAAATGAGTCAGAAAGGCAACTCAGCACTTTCGAATGAGCTCTTCACTTGGGCTGCCAGCCATACAACATCATGCCACTGATCCAGATGCAATGTACATCTGCAAAGCAAGCCAGTGACTAGTCCACTAACGTTGGCTAGGAAGCTAACTTCTGCTGGATCTCACTATCCAGTCCACAGCCTTCCCTGAAGGATCAGCATGGCTGCTTTTTTGGCAAGAAGTTTCACTTGTTTTCAGCCATGAACACGAAGGAAATCAGAATAAGGCCATGAGCTTGAGTCACAGTCAGTACTGGTGTGCCAGGAGTCTGGCTGGGGATGGCGAGCCTCTGTGTTTAGAGGCTGCTCATTTTAATGATGTGGGAAATTCTTAGGCATCCAAAGGAAATGAGATCCCGTAACAAAACAGCAGTACTGGACACTAGGTTAACAGTGTTGTCTTGCACAGCCATGTGGGTGACTCTGTTCCTGTTGCCAAATAACTGCTCTGGCAATGCTCGGGTTTGGATAGAATAGCAGCCCTTTCGCCGAGCTCTTGCAGAGCAGTGGGAAAACATTCATAAAACAGGGGCAGAGAGAAGGAATGGACATTAAAAGGGAGGATAAACCAGGAAGATCTGCAAGGCAGAGTGCCTCAAAGATTTGCACTCAGATAAACAGAAAAGTAAAATGGTCTCACTATAGTAATGAAGATGCTGCATGACACCAGCTCCCCCAGGCCTGGATTGCTCCTGCTCACCAAAGGACTGGCACTTCCCTTCCATGCCTTTGACACTGACTGATTTTGAAAATCAGCCTCACATAAGCAAGGGCCTTAGAGTCACCATTAATTAGTGGTCACCAGAAGCAAGGAGAGGGAAGGGTAAAAGACAAGAAGTTGCTTACTGTGTTTGTTTTTCTTCTCTGGCAAAGGCGGTGGCTTCTCTGGGTCACTGTTAGAATCTGGAGCAGCAAAGTCAGCAATGAATTCAACCGGTGCTGAAGAGTTTCCTTGCTGGAAAGGCAAAACAGCAGCAAACGGTGTGAAGGATACTGGTGGGACTGACACTGCATTCTGCATGTCATCCTCCGAGATGTTATCGTACTGGGAGGGGTGCCTCTCATAGGACACCCTGCAGCCCGAGTTATCTGAAGTCTGAGAGGCTGCGCTCCTCCTCTTCTTTTCTGGCAAAGCTGGAGGAGTCTCTGTTGGCTGCGCTGCTCCCGAGAGGCTGCAGAATTCCAGAGGAGGGGAGCTGCCCTGCGGGAGCTGGAAAGCATGTCCATGGAAAGGGGAGCCAGACTCACCCAAGGATTCCGGCAATGGGCTGAGGATACCTGGCACCTGCTGAGGGATCTGGTCGGCGTTTGAGAGGTCCTGCTGCAGGAATTCATAGTCTGGATCATAGTGATCCGATTGATCTGGTTAAACAGGGGACAGGAGAACGATGTATTAGTTATTTCTTTTACTGTTTAGCTCTTCTCAGTCCTGCCCCTCCCACTCCATCACTTAATTAATCCATTCATTTAATCAAAGTGGTAGTTCCTTGCAGCAGGGCCCCTTTTGCTACACTTTCTGAAATGCCTAGCCTTAATAGAACTCTTATCATTATTTCTTTACAGTAGCAAACAAATAGCAAAAATTCAATAGGTAGATCATTGCAGAGATTATTTACATTTCATATTTTTATTTTTATTTGCTTTCCGAGTACGTAGGAACAACAGCATTTCAGTCTACCAGAACTGTCATTTCTGCAGACAAGGCTGAAATCAACAAAACATTCCACTTGAGAGCTGAACTGAGTTTGAACACAATCCTCTCTAGCTGGGGAAACACATTCCCCTGGGCTTTTTCCTATCTGGCAGGATACAATGCTGCACAGAACCGCCCGCAGCAACTACATGACAATGGCAAGCACAATCCATTTAGTGCTGCATCACAGCTATGACAGCTCCCAAATGGGAGTGAAGGGGGCTCCTCCAGCAGCCCTGGACAATCCTACCCCCCCTTACCTAACGTTTCACAGCTTGTGTTACGTGAGCACTGCCCACTGTCACGGTCCAGGGAAGAGAGCTGCTCATCGGACTTGCTGAGTTTGCCGATGCTACTGCACGGCGAGAGGCGAGGAGATTCCCCCCCGTAGGAGTGGCTTCCCCCTGACAACCTTCTCTGGGCGTAGCAGTCAACATCAAAATCCTGAAGCAAAAAAAAAATAAAAAAAAAAATAAAAAAATCACTGTCATTCTTGACAACTCGCTAGCAAGCAAGAGGCAGGTCGAGGAGCAAACACCTCACGTTAAGAAAACCAGGAAGGCAGAGGATCAGTGCTGCTCATCCTTCTAGATACACAAGCTTGTCAGGGCCACAGAAAACCTCTGATTTGGTAAAGGGCCCACGCCAGGGAGCTCTTTGTATTCTTGCTTCCAGGCAGGGTATGCTGTGACCCACAGTGGTCTTCACAGAGGCTGAGAAGATGACCAAGTTCCTCACCACTACCCATCTGATGACTGCTTCTCAAAACACTGATACTAGGTAACCAGAACACAAGATTTCTCATCGAGTAACTGGAGCTTTACCAAGTATTTGGTTAGCTTAGGTGTATGCAAAGGGAAAATAAACTACAGCAAGATACAACTTCCTGTGCCTACGACTTATATTTCTATTTTGGAAATTACCTCAGGCTTATCAACCTGCAAGTGAACCCCTCAAGTATTCCCACTTTTTACTTGGGTTAAAAGATGCTTTAAATTGTGTCTGGATGAATACAAACTTCTGAGATCTGGGTGAGCTCAGCCAGCTGCTCTGCACCCTGGGCTATTCAACTACTCACATCCTCACGCTCTGCTACAGCTGAAAGCAACAAAGTTGCAGCAATTTGTTAATTAAATCCAACAACGCTGTAAAAAAAAATTAAGCTGCTCATATTCTTTATTATACTGATGTTCCTGACACTAAAACTCACGGTCCAGAGCTCTCCTGTACTGGGCTGTTTGGGACAGGTATGGGCATGCAGGGAACCCTGTGGCTGCAGGTCCCAGCATCAATCTGAGCTTTTCCTACAGTTCACAGCACCTTTCCCTTGGCTTTCCCAAAGGGGTTATGCCATTACCTGTCTGTTGATTCCAACTGGTAAACTGGACCCGCTGGTGGCTCGACTCATGGGGGCCACAACTGCCACTCTGGTTGGGGAAGGTGCCGACTGCCGTTTTTTAGGGGGTAATGCTGGTGGAGGGCTGCAAGACACAACAGGCATCGATGCTGCCATTATTCTTCCAGCAAAAAGACTTTTGAATTCAAGCCTTCACGAGCTCGTTTTCTAGAAAGCATTTGTCTTGCCAGGCTCAAAGCTCAGAGGTCCAAAGCTGGCCAGGAGCTATTCAGCAAAGTGCATCCAGTAACAAATATCAATTGAAGAATACTCTCACAGGTAAGGTCCTATTCAGCAAGTTATTTTTTAAGGTTGGAAAAAAGTTGGTATTTCTCAAACAAAAACAATTGCTGTTTTAAAAATTATTTTTAATGGGGCTAATTAGCACAGTAATTATTTCTCAATAAAAGTGGTGAAAATCCAAATGAAATGTTTTGGTCGACCCAAATATTGTTTCCATTCACAGAATTCCCTCCTCCTCAAGCCTTTTGGGTTTGAAAAAAGTACAAAGCTTTAAAAATGTGCAGGATAGGGATAGGGAAATTCTTTTTCTACCTTTTTACTCTCTTGGTGAACCTCAGGGAACAAGATGGTCAGTGTTGCTCTCACCATGCATAAGGTGAGGGACCATGTTTTGGCATGAATCTGCCTCTGACACACACGTTGGCAGTAACTTGTGACATTTTAACCACTGTATTTGTAGGTTTTGCTTCTAATGACACATAATTCGGGTAATCATCAAGCCTGCGGGACTCCCAAGAGCACACATACTCTCTTCCTGGAATGTACCAGGACATTTTTATATAATCCGTGAGAATTCATAAAATACATAGAAATGTGATTCTTTTTACCAGCCACAGCCCTTGATGCCACATTTTCAAATTAGCACATGACACATATTTTTTCACACCATTCATTAGCACCAGCACAAGAGAAGAAAAAAAAAAATCATACACACCAACCAAAAACCTGCAAATAGGGGTTTTTCTCTTCCTTCTCAAAATAGAATGTAGAAACTTTCATGTGGTTACTCGTAGAACAGGGTAAGAACAACCAAGTAAATTTTTTTTTCATGCACTATTGGCTCCTTTCATTCACAAGCCAAAAAGCAAAGCAGAACAACCTGGATGTGCAGGACAGAACATTTCCCATTGGATACAACAGCACAAGACACTGTTGTACAGTGTGGGGTTCATATAGTTTTAAATAAAGTCCTCTTCTATGGATCTCAGGGCACGGCACCACCCTCACATAAAAAGAAGGCAAGGAAAACACAGATAACAAAGACTAACGCTCAAAACAGGACAGAGAGAACACAAAGTTATAAACAGAAGTCCAGAAGCAGCGAAGAATTACTCTGGAAGACTGGAAATTCAGAGCCATCACTAACCCTCCTCTCTTGTGCACATTTTGCCAAGATTTTTTAAAAAACAAGAAGCTGGTTAAGAGCCACTAGTGTTTTTCAGTCAGCTGGTTGGCCAGGATTACCTGTTTTCTGCCACACGAATGCTGGGCAGAGGGGGTTTAGGAGGTGCGACTTCTTCATCCATGGAGTCAGTCAGTAGCTCGTTGGATTGAGTCATATTAGTTGTTTTGTTGAGGATCTCCATTTCTCGCTCTGTAAGGGGAAGTTCTGATGGGCTGCAACAAGCAAAACACAGATTGTAGATCACAAACCACAGCTGGAATGCAGCAGAGTGACAGATGAATACAGATTATAAATCATATGCAATACGAGAGGCACCTACAGCAGAAGGCAGAATTTGCAGCTGCAGCTGGAATCCCATGTATATGCAGAATACACTGAGCAGGTGTCATAGACAAGTAATGTTTCATTGCCAGATTTTGGTATCTTCCCTATCACAGCATATTGTTCTCTTTAAGTAATCCCACTGTAGTGGAAAAGGCCACATAAAAACCTGACACTACCCTCTGTGAAGAATAACTGCATGCTTTAATTCAACTATCAGTAGCTAGAAATTATGCCTTCTGTATTACTCCTGCTCACAGGAGAAGACCCTGTCAGCGACCCACCTGTCAGATTTACATGCTGGTAAACTGGGTTTAACTGGGCTTGTGGGAGAGGGATGCTCCTGCTTTTCAATCGTGAGCCTGACCAGCTCCTGATGGATGGAGAGAAGAAAAAGAGATTAATCATTATTTGCTGAATGCTGCACTCGGGCATGGGAGGAGAGAAAGGGAGAGAAAGGATATTGCCAGAAACTCTTGGCTACGCAGGTTATGGATGCAGGAAGGCACTGACATAGCGAGAGCCTCTGGCACAGAGCTGTACAAATGATGCAGCCTGCACCCAGCAGGACTTCAGCCCTATTTGATTAAACTTCATAAACCCTGGCCCTATGGGGATTCTGCACAAACCCACGTCTTTTTGCTGTGCTTCCTCTTTCTTCTATCGTCACAAATGTGTCCAATCCCCACACCACCCCAGATACTGGCAAATTGACTTTACGTACATAAGATATATCTTACACAGTGGATATACACCTAGTCAGTAAAAAAAAATAAATAAATTTTGCTTTATATTTTATAAACAAGTATGTGTTTGTTTCATAAAGCAAGTTTTCTGTAAGATGTCCAACAACAAATTAAATAGCGAACACCTTTATTAAAAGGCCTGCTTCCCCTGAAGCCATCTTTTAACATATTAGCAATGTAAGCCTTAATCATTCAAGGAACTACTTGTGTATCTGTTATAGGCAGATAAGGCTCTGGATAAAGAGATAAGGGCATGATAATCCTGAACTACAAGTCTGCCAGCAGTCAAAACAACAATCATGCACGCCAGAAAGATGGAGACAACATTTTATGGCTGTTTGAGGCTGACAAATAGATCCACTGCTCACAGATACAAGCACATGCTCTCTTACAGGCTGGAAAACTGGCACAGCTTCTGGACAGTATTGGTTTCCCAACCCATTATGCAAAGGAAACTATAAGGGATCAATTTTAATTTTATTATTTTTCAAAGCAGCCTGAAGTACAGCATCATCATTCCAGTATCATCTTTGTGTTCACATCTGGAGAGCTTGGAAACAACTGTCACTGCTCTCTCAATGCAGTAACTGCAGCTGGAACGTTGTTATCATCATCCTTCTGAGGAAGAGAAATATTCTAGTTCTTGTATTTTTACATCAGGCTGAGCTTCCATGGGTCAGCACACACACAACAAGAGGAATAAAGTACTGCACAGGATGTGCAACAGATGGCATACGCAGTCCAAGTGTCCACCACAGCTGATACTGGTTTCCATGTTCTACTTAATTCTTGGTGTACTCAAAAATAATTTATACCATGTCAACCAAAAACACGACAAAACATTCAGCTTTCCAGAAACCATCCTGGAAAATCCCACATGTAAGGAAGGAAGAGAGAGCACAAACAGTGCACGTACAGATGTCCATGTGGGCTAATGCCATGAAGATGTTCCTGTCTGGGACAGACAGACAAGAGCCCCAGCGAGGAACAATGTGTTTCAGAAATGCCCTGATGAGAAAAAGCACAGCACCAAGCTGCCCACAGCCCACCAGCCTGGCCCACTTCCACCTCCAAGGAGGTCTATGTCCCCCAGATAATGCAAGAAGGAGCAATAGACTGACTTTTGAGTCTATCAGCTCCACTTCAGTAACAGACATTACACAGCACACAGCAAAGTAAAATAATTAAGGCCCTTCAATGACAGAACTAGAAGTGGTGACACAGACACTGAACTGACCTCAGACTTCTCTACTGAGTTATTCAACAGAAACTATTTTTTAAAAAATGTACTTTCCTCTGTTTCATCCTCTCTCCCAGGATGAACAATCTTTAATTAAAAACTTGCTATGCTTCAGAAATTCCCCTGTAAAGTTTACAGAACATCACTAGGAAAAACAAACGTAGGATGTGGGAGCCCATGAGCTCTAAACAAGGCTTTTCTATAAATCAGACTATTAGGAAATCACACAGTGACACCCCCTGACTCGTCTGGCTGCAGCTGTCACTCCGATCCGAGTCACCATCAGGAGTGAGTGATGACACAACGGATGGCCACCTTCCTGCTTTCTGGACAAGCTTCCACCACTGAAGAAGTTTCTGGAGAGTCTCGTGCAGTTTAACAGACTCAGGGTTGGACCCCACAACACTACTGGGTACTCACCAGCAAGAACGGTGACTCCACACAATGCGCAAGAGCACAATAAGAGAAATAAAGTGTATGGGCTTTCAAACCAAAAGCCAAAATACTCCTCAAACATCCCCGTGAAAGGGCTACAGAAGGGAAAATGGGATATCTCCTTTTCCTCACCTTTCTGAAAGGTGGGAAAGTATTCCCTTTTCCTATTTTGTCAGTTGCAATGGACACATGCTTGTCCACCATATGGAAGAACAGGTTACAACAGGGGAGAAACACAATCAAATTTGGCTCAAAAGTCCCTTTAAAATGATTCAAACCATTGTGGCTGAGAAAAAAACCCCAAACACCTCCCATCAGAGACACCAAGACAACGTATGATTGCCAATATGTGAGAGGATCACTTTTTCCTCTAAACTTTGACAAATATCACCAGGTTCCCTAGACTCTGACTTTTTCTCTTCTCTACTAACCCCAAAATGAGAACTACCATTGAAAATCAAGCCAAGATCTTCACTGCACACACAGAGGGAATCAGCACGCAACCCAGCCAGATGCACATTATGCTATTCCTTATCAGCAAGTGAAGAGATTCCTGCAGCAGTAATTAGAGATAATTAAAAGCTCTATACAAACGTATGCTACTTCAGCAAGCTGGAAATTCCAAAATGAGACGGATTTTTAAGAAGTTACGTAATCAAAACAAGAATCATTATTTTCAACCCTTTATATATGCCTAGCAAGGCACTAAAACCTGTGGTCCAACCAGCAGGGAACACAAGAGAGCAAGTGACTCCTTTATGCTCAATTCTGAAAATAGAGAGGGAAGTAAGCACTGAAATGTGGAAGCGGATCTGGTGTGATCTGCCAGAAAAACAAAAAAGCCTCTCCACAGCAGAGAAGTGCCCAACTTCTCAGTTCTGCTTCCAGATCTTGGCCCTTCTAAAATAAGCCTCGTTCCTCCCCCTGTGCAGGAGAAGGGCACACGCTGCTCCCAAATGCTGACCTGCTGATGGGCAGACACATTTGCATCTACCCAGACCAGCCCCGCATCTGCTCTAACCACACTCCAAGCTGATCAGACGTAAGCCAGCTCCAACTGGAAGGCCAAAATAACTTTTAGTCTCACAAACAAAGCAGAGACGGATATAGCTGAGCTCAGTAGCTCAGGTGCCCGCATCACTCCCAGCCTTGGCTGGCTGAAAACTGGATGGCAACTGGTACCAGGGGTTTAAATATCACTTAACAGAAAAAGACAGTGGGTGTCCAAGCCTCAAGCAACAAGACTACACAGTTCTCTCCCTGATCTGGTGATAACACGGCTCCCCGTGGGACTGTGCAGGTTCATTTAAGTGATAACAGAGTGAACTGCCTGGCTCTTTGCTGGGGTGTGATGGCTCCAATGCCACAGAGCACATTTTCACATACTGCAAATTGCTGCTGAATTCCAACACCGACAGCAGCTGAGACTTTATGCTAAACTCCTTTTCTCCATCCTGCTGTGCAAAGACCAGCTTTAGTTTTTAAATCTGGAGCTTAAAGGTAAAGGGCATAATGTGCAAAATAATCCTGGAAAATCTGCCTTCTTTAGGTGAAAGGAATGTTTTCCTTCAAATATATTTGCTTAAAAGGCTCAATAAGTAATAGCAGATTTTAGTATCTGTTGTTTGAGCATCATTAAAGAGATATTAAGAGCATGAAACATCATAACAAGACTCTTGGAAATGTGGTAGTAAAACCTTGGGAGATCCACTTCATTTTTGCATTCAGCTCCAGTTAAGAAAAACTAGGCTATTTGAGTGAAAGACGCTTGTTCCTGATACACTAATCCAGGTGAAGCACCTGCTGCAGTTCTTAAAACTCTACCCCAACTGTAGATCACTGTACTTGATCTAAATGTTCACCTTCAGATTCAGTCCTGCTGTTGAAGGAGGCTTAACTTTCCCTACAGTTTGCAAAATAGGGTTCCCAGGAGTTACGAGGGTCTCTCTGCTGCTGCCCTCAGCCCAGCTCAAGCACACTTTTCCCCACAGCACTAGGACAGCCTAATGACCAGCCTCTGTGACCATCAGCACAGGGACAAGCCTGGGAAAGAGAAATAACGGGTCCCAAAAGCTTGTTGGGGGGTAGAAGGAAAGGCTTTCCCTGGGTGGGGTAGGGAGGGGATGCTGTAAGCAAGTCTCACAAAGCATACAAAAATTTCTGTTAAACGTCCCCATTAGTAAAATTAATGTAAAATTAATCTCCAGAAAACAGAGCTTAGCTCATCACCTGTTCCACACCCTAATCCGCCTGCTGGAAGCGGTGATGTATCACCGACAAATCCCTTGAAATTTATGTTAAAAGACAGAATTGGATTCTTTGATTCTCTGTGGGCATTGATAGGAAGCATTTCCATTAGATTCTGCCTAGACAGAAAATATGCAAACCCTGCCTTGTAATCTGTGTGAAAGACTGGGAATGACTTGCTGAAAATTTAATACAACGCTCAGTAAAAATTTATGGTTTCTTCCGATTCATCCAAATGCCAGGGTGAGCATTTCTGAAGTGCACACCAGTAGCCAAACTGTTTGTGTCAGTCTTTAACCAGCACACCAAGCAGGATCGTGTCACTGATGGAGCAGTAGATTTAAGAGGCAGTTTACTGAAGGCAAGAGTAGGATCTTTATATTTTACCTGCACTTGAAAACCTCTTTCTACTAGATGTCTTCTAAAATACATTATTTTATACTTTATAGAATATAATTTACAGTATTTTTCTGACATACCTTGACTCCATCCAGAACAGCTTTTATGACACCCGTGACTGTTGTCACCATCTCCTTGTCTTCTGAATTCACACCTTCCAGCATCACTTGATCAGACCAGCGGATTAGATTGGCCAGACTCTGGTACACACGACTGTAGCAGGACGAGATGGCCGAACTGAAGGGCAGGGGAGGAAATAGTTGAGAAAAAAAAGAAGAAAACGAAATTATGGACATACTATCAAATGTTATGAGAGTGCCTGTTTTAAAATGTATTTCACACTGTTAAAAATGTGGTTGTTTTTTCTCTCTGACGTTCCGAATTTGTGTTGAGCAGGTGACACAGCCCGGGTTTCTCCTCAGCTGCTGCTCTCCTGTTCTGCAGCGTCAACTGGGGTGACACGAAGGTATGATCAACCATATATTCCCAGCCAAGAATGAATGATCTGTGCTGCAGGTTAACACAGCCACGCTAAAAAAGAACACTCTTTCCCTTTTAATTTACAGCTCCATCCTATCTGTAGGATGCCTTAACTTCAAAGGTAAATATTTAAGTCCTGTATTTAAGTCTAATTCATATTATTTCAGAATTAACTATGCTTTCCTTCTTCTTTATTAACTTTCCCCCCAAAAAAGTCTTAGATAATTGAGAGCTGAAGAGCTGACTGTACTCATTCCTTTACAAATCATTTCCTCACTGTTCATAATGCCTGAAAACATGTAATTAAAACCTGCTCCTTTACAGAAATTGAACTGAATGAATTTCAGGTTTGGAAGAGGAAGGGTGTTGCTTTGCTTTGTTTTTAATGAGAAACAGAATTGAAGCTATTGTTCTGAAGGGGAAAAAAAAGATATTGGAAGAATGACAACTCGAAATAGAAGTTAACTGTACCAAGAGTGCTCACAGGCATTTTCCTGGCCATTCTGAAAACACTGACTTCATTACTAAACAAGGTGTGTTAACACATCGCTGATGGCAACGCTTCAACAATCCTTTGTAAAGTTAAATCAATTTCAAACTGCATCAAAACCATAAACAGATAAGAGAAGGTGTAATCTTGCAATCATTACTGATACAAGCATTCCAAATCTTCCCTTTTCTTTCTGGTATCCCCTTTATGCTGGCTTAACTCCAGTAATTTCATTATCTGTGAGAAGAGAATCGAGCCCACAAGCTTCAATAAGATTCTTTGGGTGAATGGGGTTTGCAGAACCGGGGAAAGGACTATTGTCAAGTTACAACCAGGGGGATACAAACAACTGGCAAATACTTTTTTGTTTGGTGGTTGGTGGTTTTTTTTTTTTTAAGTATGCTGCTTGCCATTTGTTCTAATTTCAAATGAAATTAGCTTGGTAGGAGATATTTCCTAAATAGGGCCCTCCCCCTTTGCTTTCTAAAGCTTTGATTTCTTTGCCATTACTCTTCAGTCTGCTTCCTTCTAAGGAGGCGGTAATTGAAAGCCCATTTTGTGCTAGATTTAATTACTTTTTTCCTTGATGCAAATGCTTCCCCTAAAGCAAAAAGGAGCCCGACAATGACTGCAGGGCTTTCTTCCACATTGACACAAGCCTTGCTCACTTCTCTTGAGGGGGATTTGTTATCAAAATCACCCCTTTGAGCCCTGCCATCATCCAAAAAAAATAAAGTGCAAAGGTAGGCATGAAAGGACATGGCTCTTTTTTTTTTTCTTTTTTGAGATCCCCTTTTTCTTCTGTAAGGCTAAACGAGGAAGAACATACATATGGGATCTGTGCTTTAATATATACCATTTCCAGACTTATCACTATTAGAAGAATCCATTGACTACTGATTGTGAGAATTCTATTTATATGAGTAAATATGGATATCCAACTCTCAAGGTTGCAGTAGTTCACTACTAAGAGAGAGGATATAAGAAATTTGAAGAATGGAACTGCCTGAAATACTGCTGCTGCTGAAGACCATTTAGTTGATATTTATTTTCAAATATATTCTTGGAAGGGAAGATCACCCAGTGAACGCACAGTGGATACATAAATTGAAGCGAGTGACTATAAAGATAACATGTTCTACCCTAAAAATATTTGCTGACATTTTACATGTTCTCCTGGTGTATGGGGAAAGTTCATTCTTTCTTTTATTAAGTGAAAGCAGGTGCTTGTCAGGAATTTAATGGCTGTGGGAAACCTGATAGCAACTGAAGAAACTTTTGTGTCTGTACCCAGAAGCCTGATGCGTGTTCCCATTCTAACACCATTGCTCTTTGTAGTTCTACAGATCTAACCTCACTTGGATCTCTCCTGTCCCCGGCACAGCTCTGATACTCACCCACTGCCTCCTTCATTTTGTAGTCAGATACAACCCTGGCCTATGCATTATGGTCAAACACAGCTAAGCATCTCTATTTGCAAAAATACTTGGCACCCTCCTGCTGTCTGACCATACTATAAACCTTTCTTGTATCAGAATTGAAATAAGCATCTCGAAACAAACATTTTGGAGATACTTAATAGGAAAACAAATAGGAACAAGCAGAAAAACTGGAAGGATTTCAGGAATCAAACACTGCACTTCTCTGCCTAGATTTGTGCTTTTCTCTGTGATAATTTTGCTCTCTCTGTTTTATTCAATGACGTTTGCTTGTTTTCTGTAAATCAATTGTTCCAGCATCTATGGGATGAAGAGCAGCTATATCTCTATGGCTTGACAACTCCACAAATTGTTATAATCCATTTGCTGAGCTTTGCTTTGGCAAATTTCTACTTCTTCTCTGGTTTCAAAGCCACTGTCTAACTGATTAAAACATAATATACATAATCTGTTAAAACATAAAATAAATAATCTGTTGAGAGTGCACAGGAATGAACTCGGACTGGTAAATCTACTGAAGTACAGCTGTTTACTTCTGCTCTGTATCTGATTCAGTAAAATCCAAAAAAAGCAGTTAAGAGTGCAGGCTCAGACTTCTCTAATATCAGGGTGGATAAATTGAGCACAGAAAGGGATTACTCTCAAGATAAACTCTTTTTCAGGTAAAAGCTACTGGATTTGTTAGCTTTTAGGATACCATCATGGACTGCAGAAAGAGTATAGCATTTCCTGCTAGTAAACGATGAATATCCAAGTTTATGCCAAGAATCAGCCCTTCCTCCTTTTTGAGACCATTCCAATTTGCTTTATCTTTCCACAGCACGGCCTTCGTCACAGCAGGGGAATTTGCTTTTAAATTATGTTTGAAAACGACCACATAATTAGTAAAAATAGCAGTCACTTCATTAGCCACTGCAGCATTTCCTGTCTCCTGCGCAATGCGATTCTTCAGACACAAGAAGGAGAGTTTCTTCCCCTTCCTCACGAGAAGGAAACTTACCTTTGCTGGATGCGTGGCTCGGTTTGCACCAGGGGCAGGATGGCTTCCAGCACTTTACTTGCTGAGCCTGGCAGCATCTCTAATACTTTCTTATCAACTGCCATTTTGTCCACAATAGTCTTAAAGTAGCGCAATGCACTGACGACCTCCTTCTCCTTTTCCTCTAGCCATGATACATTCTAAAGAGGAGGTAAAAAAAAGGAGAGAGAAGTTAAAACCCCAGGATTTTTAAGGGCAAGGTTACTTTATCTTACCTGAAGAATGGAGATGCTGAAAGAGCTACATTCCACAAGGACTGGAGAAAACCCCTTCTACCACAAACACTTTTAAATTGAATCACTACTCTTTCAACAGAACAGTCAGTGCAAAACTGCACCCACACTTTAACTTTCTGAAATATGTGCATTCCAAACTGAAAGCTAATCTTGATCAGTTTTATGGCAAGATTAACGCTACTGATGACATGAAAGGCACTGCTTTGAAACCCACGCGCCAAACTGGGAGGGTGAAAGAAAAAAAACATACTGAGTGCAGATAGTCATGATAATGCAAGAAAGGAAGCAACAACTATTGGTTTTAATAGAGCTGCCCCTCTGATGTCAGCAAAATCCTTAAGCACATCTCACTATCAAGAGGTCTTTCCAATCAGTAAATGCAGTGGATCAGCCAGAGGGAAAGCGAAAAATAAAAGGGGAGGGGGGGAGAAACCCCACAATTGGAAAAACTTGCAAAATTCAGAACAATCCAAACAGGCGCCTCCATTTTTCTACCCATCCCTGGTAGTTTCAACAATGTAAGTGATGTTCACCCTTATCATTCTGAGTAATTCTGCTGACTCCAATATGCCTACTCGAATGAAAGTGGGCTACAGTCTTGTCTCTCCATTCACAAATATAAAACTCTTTTTCAATCAGTCTCCAATCTGAGTCATTTTGCGATGCTGCTGGAACTGGGGAACTTGCAGCCCTTCCACGGGGACAGACTGGGAAAACAAAGTTCTGGCATCAATGAACAAATGTTGCAGAAGGGAACAATTCATTGGAATAAAGCTGAGTTGTGGTCACCAGCTTCTGTGCCACCACTGCCACTAGAAGAGGAAATTCAGAAGTGCTACATGATATCTTAATGGCATTCAGGACAGGAATATTCTTTAGAAGTTTACCAGATTATGCCTGCAGAACTTCCAATGCCACAAGTAGTTCCTAAGTGAGATTTACATTAACTACTGAACGCTGCTAGGAGAGGAGCAGAGGGCTTAGCAGAGTCAGGTTTCATCCATTATCTCCTCAGTAAATTCAGCTTCAAGAATTAATGACCTATGGGCATTGTGTGCTCCCCATACTCTTGTCAGCCATTAAACTGCTGCTTTTCTGCAAAATCAGGCCAGCAGCCCAAAAGATTTTAGGAAGAACAATTTATAGGCAGCGCTGGTTAGTAATTTGGGGCCAGTTGTATAAAAGGATTAGAGTCCCAAGTTCTATCTAGCTCCAACTTCAGAAGCCTAAGTCCCCATCCAAGATCCGCAAACTACTCTGTCATTTTCCATCTTGTCTGGGAAGGGCCCAAACTCTGCTGCTGCTTCCACTTTTGACAATAATTCTTGCCAGGCACCTCAAGGCCTGATCTGCAGCTCAGAGCTGCCCCAAACTCTCCTGCTGAGGAGCATCCTGGCAACTCACTGATATCAAAAATGACACTTCCCATTTTTCAGGCCTTCACCACCACATGGCTTATTCCAGGATATGGAGAAGCTCAGTCCCTCCCATAAAGATTTTGTACTTCATATGAAATGAGCACACATTTCAGGGGTGAGAGAGCCCATATATTCCCCAAGTAAGTATGACTATGGCCCAGTGGTCAGAGCTCTCAAACAGAAGTGAAACGATGTGGATTGCAGTTCCTGCTCTGATGGCTGTTTATGTATTTCATTCAACAAGTGTTTCCTGTAGAAAGGCTTGTGACTTAATGGCTTAAACACTCTCCTGGCTCACAGGAGGGATGGGCTTGACTCTGTTCGGGTGAGAATGACAAGTGGAAACACAAATCCTTCCGTTGAGCACATCAAGGCATTTAAATCCAGCTACCGGACACTATTTGGGACACAGCCCTTTTTTAACAAGTTCCCTGCCAGCTCTTTGGGTGACACTTTTTACAAGGTCCAAAGGTATCATACATATGTGTGTATAAACACACACACAAACACCCCAGAGAGAGGCTACGCATCCCACACAGGATTCCAGATTCTGCTCCAGAGTTCAGATATATAAATGATAGTTGTTGCTACCAGGCTGAAGTTTCTCATGTTCCGTGCTTTACTCACTGAAGCCTGAGAACAGCAGCAATAAATCTAGAGAAAGGAGTAATAACCTGGTGGGATGGATGGATATTAATGTATTCCGGTGTCTGAACCTCACAAGACTAACGATATTAAGTTTTATCACCAAACATTTTAGTGTGCCCTGAAAGCCAAAGCAATCACGCAGTGGTGCCCCTCTGGGGTGGCGGAGAGGACCTGAACTAATCTCTCACTTCATTTCTCAGTTGGGGTGAATGTGCCCCAGCAGAGAGAGCAGATCCACGACTGTGGGAGCTGTTACCATAACAGGATCATCCCATTCACCCAGTGCCCTTTTAGGCATTAGATGAGATAAACTTAACACTCGGGAAAACAGCAGCTCCTCTCCATCCCCCTGCCTGCCTGACACGTACAGGTATTTTTGCAGGATTTTTGAAGTTTTTCCTTAAATAATCATTACAAACGCATCATGTATGAGATAGAGCAAACCCAGAAAGGGTTACAGTGAGCTGTACAGAATACACCTGATTACAAAAGCTGGAACAGTCCCTTTCCCCCTGCATTTTGGCAGTGAAAAACCTATTCTAACTTTGCATAGAGTGTTGAAGGACACTACTGTTCCTACAGTATGCCCTATGATAAGAATCAAAGACAGGGTCCAGGGGACAAAGGGAGGCTCTGAAAAGAACTCCCCCTACATTATCTACCTCTAGGTATAAAAGGGAAGAGGAGAAGATGTCTGCATGGGTTGAGCACAACCTTCAGGTTACATGGAGTGATTTTCCATTAGTTTTTAGTATTGCTATTTCTGCTCTACAGTGATTAGCTACTTCAAGAGTATAAAAATAGCATCTTAAGTACTTAAGAGAGAGGAAAGGATGATATTTGGTTTATCAAGCATGGCTTCTGACAGAAAAACTCCTGTTTGTCAACTGATATCTGTATTAGAGAGAGAACCTGCTGACAATCCTCTTCCCCACTCCTAACAAGCTGACTGCATCCAAATAATTGACTAGTTGGACAGTAGCTATTAAAGTAGATAAGGAATGAGCCAGAAATCAACAATATTTCAAAGTATAAAAATGTCTACGGCTTAAATAATAATGTACAATAATAATGCATTTTGGGTTGTTTCCTAATAAAAGAATAACAATCTGCAAATAAAAAAAAGGTTTTAGATGTTCAGCATGCCTTATTGGTAAATCCTCTTGCATTGCTTTTCAGAGAAAAGAAAGAAAAGCAAAAACTTCATTTATTATTAACATGCTAATATATATTTACTATAGAATAGCATTTTGAAAAGGGCTCTTCATTTTCTAATTTACTATGTGGTCACATATCAATTCAAAGGAATCTCCAAATCCTCCAAATTATCTCAATATCCCATCCTGAAAAATCATTGGAATTAAAAGCCTTCAAGGAGTACCCCCAGATTATTTTTTATTTTCATTTTTTAGTAGCAGTCAGCAATGTGAGGTGCTCAGCTTCCTAGAAAGCATATCCAGTCTCTTGGGGAAAAAAAAAGACCTTACAGACTGGGAAATAAAAGCCTCATCATCTTCCACCTGACGGTGCAGAACAGGGCTAGGAAGCCCTGCAGCAACTTCTCTGGTGTTAAGCACATCACGCAGTGTAAGATAACTGTATCTTGCTGACTGCTCTCAATAACACTCCAACTATCCTCAGCAGAGATAATCTAAAAAAGTTTGCATGTCTGGTGCTGCACGTTGGATGAGACTTTCAACAACAACTGGGAAAGATTTTGAATTATCATAACTAACCTCGGCTGTTCTTAACTTTTGGCTTAGATTTATAGTTGAAAACTGACTGGAGCAGTACTGTCACAGAGATAGTCTCCTGTCTCCATAATCAGGTCACAGCAGCAAAGGAGATAACGTTTGTAGGTCTGTGCTGGGAAAGATGGTGACCTCAGCTCTTGAAGGACTTGGAGCACGTTAGGTCTGAGGAAGAGTGTGCTGGATTCAGCAGCTGCCTGAACGCATCTGTTTGACTCTCCCTGCTGACGTTGTCAGAGATTGAGCACATCTTTGGACCAGCTTCAAGGATTTGCTTGCCTGGGTTTTGGGTTGGGTTTTTTTTTTTTAAAGGATCACACCCCAAAACCAGGCAGATTTTTGGAAGCTGGAAGCATAACCATAGGGTGTGCATGTGGGGAGGATGTGTCAGGCCATAAACTACATTCCATAATGAGATATTTAAATGCTTATGGAAGGAGGTCTCATGAGGCTCTCCAAAGAGAAGTACGTGCCTTATAACTAACACAGCTTATAAACTAACCAGAAAGTAACCCTGAGAACCCCTGAAAAATCTGCAGAATTCTGCAGTCATGCACTGAAAGGAGGGCTGCAGACTTTGATAAACTAAGTTACTAGCAAACAAGAAACCAGCAAGACTAACAGAACACGTCCTTCGTCTGCTTACTTTGTTCGCTGACTTCTCTGGTGTTTTCACTGTCAGGTCAGCTTGCTTTCCTTTCTTTGAAGGGGTTCTCTTTATTTTTGGTGAATGAAACTTGCCTTTCAACTTCATAGTGAACGAGGAGAGATGGGAACGCTCAGAATCTAGAAAGACACAGAAATTTGTTACTGCATTAGGGTAAATTTGTTGAAACCAGGGAAGTTGTGTTACAGCATTATCTGGAAGACCAGCCTATGAGAAACATTGCAACCATGTAAATGTATTGAGTGGAACAGGATAAAAAAAAAATAAAATAAAAATTTGTGGCTCTCTATTTTGTTTCCAACCACAATATCACCATCATTTCCTGCTTCCCCTCGGAGGCAGCGGGGCTGCAGAGGCAGGAACAGCAGGATCACAACCGCTCCTCTCTGGCCTCGGAGAGAAAAGGAAAAACACCTCTCTTAAAAGCACTTATCTCCAGCAGATCCCAAAGTACTTTACAAAGGAGGTCATCATCATCCCTCTTCTGCAGATGAGCAGCCAAGTCAAAGGGATGAAGTGACTTGTTCACAGACCTCTGGCAGAGCCCAGCTCCTGCCCGTGTCCTGGCTGGGGGCAGCAGCCACCATAGGTGCATGGGCAGGGGACTGTCCCGTGCCTGGAGCTGGTGGCTTCTTTGGGAAAAGCAAACACAGCCCAATTAATGCCATTCCCAGGCTGCTTAACTGCTGCCCACTTGGTGGCACCACCTTTGAATAACCATCTGAATCAAAAATGCCAGCCCTTATCACACACAATGTCACTTCTAATGTACCAGACAGACCAGAGCAGAGAGGAACTGCTTCAACACTGGGGCATCCTTGAAGAAGCTTAATTACAGAACTGCTCAACCCTTTAAAAACTGTATTTTCATGGTTTTTTGAATATCTGAAAGCAGAAGTCTCAAGGGCTTCCTATCATGCTGTATGCAGACTTACTGTTGAAATATATTTTTATCTGTTTAGCCATGAAGCTAAATAAAACTAAGCTGCCTTGTAGAGAGCAATTCAGAATGTATTTTGAGCAAAGAGCACTTTAATAAATGAAGGTTTGAATTGCTCTCTGGTGACCCAGATAATTCAGCAGACGATACCAAACTTGCCTTTAACTACATTATCAAGAAAAGTAAGCAGTTTTGCTGTGCGTTTCATTTTTCTTTTGGATTATTTGGGAATTGACTGCTCTGGCTGTAAGGAGTCACCCCGCCAGAGTCCCGTGCACGCAGCACTGCACCACCTTGTTAGCATGCTGACTGCGAACAGAACAGGCTGCTGAGTCAAATCCAGCACCCAGAAGCTAAATACCACACTGCAGAGCAAACACAGCTCCTCGTGCTCAGAAATTACCCAACCGCAGCTGGAGGAAAGGAACCCGCACTCGCCTCCCCGCAAGGGCTGTCTCCTTCAAAACTCGGTTTCCTGGTAGCGCGTTAAGACCCCGCTATTAACACCTTCACCAGAGCCAAAACTCCAGTTAGTCATGTCCCCTGCATCAAAATTTTGCAAGGCATCCTATTAATGGAAGCTGCACCAACACCGATTCTAAGCCAGTCTGGCTGCAGACCTGGTCTCCGTTGACAAGACTAAAAAAGTTTTTCAAAGTTTTTTTCTGTCACAAAGCCCTGTTTAACGCACTGAGGAGGGAGGCACTAAAAACCTTGGTCACTGCAGATAAATCCAGAGGTATCAGTTGGCCTCTGAAGAATCACTCAGAGCAGCTGGCACCCTAACTTAGCAACAATTTACGTCATTGCTTTACATCCACAAGGGGATCTCCAAACCTTTAAAACCTCTCTGGCTCCACGGGGCGCTGAAGGTCACCGCTGAGAACAGCTCCTGGCTGCTGTGATAACGCTCTTGTGCTCCTCCCCAAAAAATAACTCGTTCTTATTTTGTACACCATATGAGACTTTCTATAGATGCACGCCTATGCAGGCTTGCCAAGGAAAGTCACGGCTCTGAATTTATTTTTCAAGAACTGGCAAACCATTGCAATAATTAATCTACAGGGAAATAATGGTAGCAGCAACAAATCACATCTGGCTCCTCCATGGGCTGCAGTGAGATCCCAACTGCTTAGTCTGAATAAGAAAAAGTTCAATATTAAAAAAAACCATTGGTTGCTTACGGTGATAATTTTGCCTTGTAGGGACATTTAGAAGGGAGAAAGATTTCAGAAGACTACGATTTCCTTTTCTCTCTACCCACCTTTATGGGGCAAGCACACAACCAGCTGAACCCACGTGGGTGCATGGTCTGGGACCTCCACAAGGCGATGTTTTGTCAGCAGAGAAAGTTTCTCTTCTGCTGACAGCAAATTCCCTTCACCACCACCAGCCTAACCATTTCCCTTTGCTCTCTTTAGCCTTCCGTCACATCAAACCTTGAATCATTTGCACCCCACGCTCCAAGGGGACACAGACCTACAGAGAGAGGACAGGAGCAAGTGGCTGGAGCAGAATAGGAACTTCTTAAAATAGTACTAATGAAGTAAACCAGCTGACACTTGCAAAAATAATAAATGTTATTGTTAGCCCTGCTGAGTCCTACTTTGAATATCACAAATTAATGCAGCTTTTTTTACTACTGTCTTTCCATCTACAACAAGCATTTTCCAGATCTCATCTGCTCATGAGTTTCTGATGCATTTGCAGTTAAACAAATGAGTCAGAAACCAATATTCTCTTACACTCAATTACACTTAGCACTTAAAATAGCACTTCTCTTGTTCCAAGCACATTACAAACATCGCTTTTTCTCATCCTTAAACAGTTAGGCCTTAACCTTGCTCTGCAGATGGGTAGCAGGCACAAAAGGTGAGGCAACTTGACTACACAGAGCAAAGGGCGAGTCGGTGACACCAGTACAGCATCCCCATCATCCAGCATCCCCATCATCCCCTGGTCCCTCTCCCCATATTCACAAATCAAGCAGTGGAGCTACTGTGACTACAGTCAGTGAATGCCAACAGACAATTATTTGGCACGATGAGCTTTACGGTTTTCAGGCAGATCCATCATTCAAGCATTATAATCAGAATTTGCATGTTAATGAATCTGGATGAAGTGATATAAAAGAGATGTTGCACTTAAATAGGAAGGTGTTCGAGCTCAAAGGTGTAAGTCACCTAAGCTTTTATGGATGAAGAAGGAACTCTCCTGTAAAAAGCACAAGCTGAGCAAGACTTCTTCAACTGGTTACCATGGTCCACTTTGAGAAAGTCCCTTTCTTTACACTACATCCTGATTTTTTAAAGTATCTAACTTGTCCTATGTCTGTCCAGTTTAAAAAAGTCGAACAGCACAGCCTGCCTTTACAGATCAAATAATTTGATAACGTACAGAGAGAAGCAGAAACCAGAGTCCTGGCAGTGCTCAAACCACTTCTCCTGTCCCTCTGCTCCCTCCCGCCTGTCTACAGTAACCAAAGCCCTTAATGCTGCATTGAGGTTGTTCCTGAGCTTGGTGCTCTGCCCTCTGGAAATCGTTCTATCGTATTACCCTCGTCTCTTAGTGTTGAATAACTGGCAGTGTTTAACTGGAGTCTCAGCACCAGCCTTCTGAACTTCTCTTCCTCCTTTCTTGTGCACAGGAGGAGGGTTCCCCGCACTTATTTCTATGCAGTGTCCAAATATTTATAAGATACATGTGAAAAAGCAGGGTAATAAACTCAATGGAGTGATTTCAACTGGAAGGGAGGAAAAAATACTGTTGTATCAAAGTATTTCTGTCTCAAAGGAACCTCTGATTTTTCGCCCCCTTGTATTTCATCTCTCTGGACGCTCTGCTGCTGGCACACAACTGGAAAAAAAAAAGAGATCCCTTCAAAATTACTTTACTATGGATTTGAGCTTCTTGATTTCTGACTGGGAGCTTTAGTACGTCACTCGTTTCGTTGCTAATTCCATCCCCCTGCTAATGAGGTTCCCGCTCCGTTGTGCTTGAACGTGCTCCAGCTGTTGAGTCACGGCCCTTGCTCAGCTCTCGGGCTCATCTCCCCCGGCCGGCACGCGTCGGGGTCCGACCACACACACAACACCACAAACCTCACGTTACACGCCTGCTCCAAACAGCCAGAGGGTATTTTCGGCACCCCCTGAGTCTCCCCAGGCCAGGAAGGCCATGGCCGGTCGGGAGCCACCTCCTCCCCAGCAAAGCGGCGCTGGCTGCCAGTTTGCTGACAGAAAGCTAAATCTGGTGAGGAAAGAACTGCAGATTTTAAGCGACAGTGGATTAAGAGGCACAAGGGAAGGCAGATAAATCAGCTTATGTGCTTGTAAGCGAAGAAACTAGGCTGCTTAGGAGAAAGCCAGCAAGTCAAAGCCCAACGTCCACCACTGCCATACTCAAAGGGTCACTTTCCACTTGGGTTCCAATGAACACCAGAAATGAAGTCAAAAACACACACACATGCTGGTGAATTCCACCAACCTGACCCAGCAGGAAATGATTTACTTTAAAGTCAAAGGGAAAGTACAGCCTATTACACAGCTCAGGCAGGGCAGGATCCAGCCACTGGGTCCCCCTTGCTGGCCACATCCCTCACTGGTCACGCAGGACCAGCACATGGGAAGCTTCAGGGATGGGCAACAACCCCCGGCTGCCTCAGGACCTCCTGGGCACACTTTTGTCACTAGGACACAGCTCAGTGGCAGGCAGGCTCCAGCAGCAGGGATCTGCAGTTTAACTCTTCAACTTCTCCAGTGCTTGCATCCTACCAAACAAATTGAAAACAGACTTTTTTTTTTTAATAAAAACTCCCAATTTTACAATACTGTATCTTTTCTTTCCTTCACCTGAAAACCTAAACTCTCCAACTTCTCTCACTCTCTATGTGTTCACACACTGCAAGCCTGCAGCTTCAGAGGAGACAAAGCTTTAAAAAAGGGTTATAGTTCATTTTCCATCTTGAACTGATTCTTGTGGCTCATTAGAAAGAACGAAGTGGAGTCTAAAAATCTCATCCCAGAAATGGTTCCCTTTTTAAAGGCCATTTGGGTCTCTGCTGGATGCACATATTTAAAAGCTATCAGATTAAAAATAACAGCGGACATCTCTCTCCATGTCATAACGAAGCTATTGTGCACATTTTTAATCAACCACTGCTGCCATTTATGCCACTGAGTCCTCCGAAGGCAGAGGTGACTTACGTAATGACTTACACAACGATGCCCATTAAACCGGCATTCGTTCCCTTGGGCTCAGCTCCATCATTTGTGGAAGACAAAAGGCAAGTTGCAAGGCTTCAGCTAAACCCAGGCTGACAGGATCTTTAAGAGTTCTGAAGCAAAAGGGAAAAATAACGAGCAATAGTTCAAAATGAGCTTTCCACTGCGGCTGTCCCTTTGGTGCTGTGATGGAGGTGCTACCAGCAAGAAGCCATGGGGCTGGGGCTCCAGCTCCTCTCGACCCAGTTCTACAGGAGTTCTGCTGTCAGAAACACAGAATGGGTGATTCTGGATAGACAGATAGGCACACAAGAGCTTCCCACAATAACCATGAAGCACGCTGCAAAGCACAGATCTTTCAAGATTTTATATGGATATTACCAGAAATCTTCCTCCCACCCTCTCCCTTCACCTTAAGGCAAGAGCTGTTTCTACTACATATTGTAAGAACACTGGTCTGTGGGGCCTTTGCCCCACAGCTAAAGCTTTTGGGCTCTCCTGTAATGCAAACATTAAAATAAGAGTGATTGACAGAAAATCAAAGCCTTTGAAATTTGCAAAAACGTTGCTCTAACCTGAAATGCCAATAGCCTCTCCCAAGAGCTGAGGTCCTCCACAGAAGAGCAGGAGGAACGTCGTGAAGCTCACCAGGGGGCTGTGGGCAACAGAAAGCTACCACAGGGGCACTTAAAAAATAATGTTTAATAATTTTGTAGTGGAAAGCAATAAAACATTCAAGCCCACCAGTGTGTAGCTGCGAGGGTGGAGAGGAAGCCCTGGGCTTTCAGGGAGGGTTGAAGAACCAGCTGAGGAGAACACCAGATATGTTCTTGACCCTTTCACACCCACAGTGTAACTCAGCCCTCGCGTCACACAGCAAACAGCCTCCTGCGACATTTCACGCCCTCTTTCTCCAGAAGTCCTGGGGATGTTTGGAACTCTAAAACTGCTGATATGCAGCACTTGTGCGATGCTGTATTTTCTCAAAAGGATGAACTGGGATCCTAAATACAGAAAAAACAGAACGTGAAAGAACAGAATTAAAATATCCCTTTGAGAAATCCAAGCATCTTCTATAGCATCACAGAAGCATCTACAGAAGCCTCGGATCTAACACTTCCATCTCTGCGAGTTTTACTTTTTCAACTTTGTCATTATCCCCAGAGGCTGAAGCAAAGGGAATTTAATCAAAAAAAAAAAAAAAAAAAAAAAAAAGGAAAAAAAAAAGGGAGGGTCTGGTGTCAATGAGGAAGTTTGCCCACCCTAACCTTTGTACCTTAGGTGGAGCTCTTTGTGAGCTGCTCCAAGTCCCTCTCCAGGGAATCCGTTTGCTAGGAGAGCTGCCAGGTTTTAGAGGAAAACGGTGGAGGAAGGGCAGCTTGAGAATCAAACAATCATTCTTGAGTGTTAAAGAAACTTTTCCTTTAACATCACGTCACCTTCGAAGCAGCCAGCGTTTGGGAGCGGAAAGACCGACTGCCCTTTTTCTTTTTTGGCAACATTACAGTGAATGAGCATAACCCAGCGAGCATTAATGATGTGCAATGACAGCACACAAACTTCTATGGAAAAGGGAGGCTCAGTTCCCTCTCAGCTGGCCAGGCAATGCTCACTGACTCACAGGCTTCATTATTTTTAATGCCGCCCTCTGGGGCCTCCAGAGGAAGCAAAACATTTTTATTTGTCAGAGAGCACATTTTTATTTTGATTTTTTTTTTTTTTTCTTTCTAAGCAACCATGAATGAGGCATCTCCAGCTGCAGCAACCTCATGTGGAAAGGGCTCACAGTGTTTGCAGGGGAATTGGGAGGCACAGAGGGCAACTTATCAATTCAGCCACGTCTCCTGACTGTAGCAAAAAAGGCTTGGGTCAGTCAACAACATTAATTTTATGGTGATTTGTATTACAGCTCTTCTTCCTTCCAGTTTAGTATCCGGAAGCAAATTTTCAGGTTGTGAGGAAGAGAAGATGCACCAGACTAAGCAACAAGTTCAGAGCAGCTGATGAAGTTCCCTCCTAGTCCTCTTTTAGCTGAAGTATTTCAGAAGAGAGAAATGTCCCGGCAGACACATAAACCAGGAATCCCTTAGCTGCTGGAAACTGCAGCAACGCCATCCAACTGACTTAGCAGGGGGGAAGGAAAAAAAAAGGAAAAGAAGCAATTAATTGATCAAGGAGAGATTTGAAGGAGTAGGACTTTGCTATCCAAGTTCAGTTTCCTCCAGCAGACCAAAGCCAGCTTTGAGAATTCTTTTTGAAAAAGATACTGTAATTTATTGATAAGCAGCAGACTGGGCTTTGCTCTGGTTTATCTGAAAGAAAGGCACTCCAGCACATTGCTCCCATACCAACTCACAAGCAAAACCGTTGCCGTTCACCAAATCACTAGCAAACCTTTGTGCAGCATCTGGTGAGTCCCTGGTAATTTCCCATTTAAGTACTGATTTTGCACAGCCCTGCAAGCCCCAGAGAACTAATGGGATTACAACACTGGTAACATGACTCGTAACTCCCCCTGTGCCAGCAACACTAAAACAACAAGAGAGTCAAGGAGCCTCCAACATCAACATGACTGCTGCCATCCGTGCTCACCCTGCTCTACACATAAAAAACACCAAGGTTGTTAACTAAACATTTAAAATTAAACGGAAAAAATAATCCAGCTACAAGGCATAGCCTCTGCATTACTTCAGCAAGCAGCTCCGAACACAGAAATTGCAATGGTTGCGAGGGAATCTGTTGAATTTCTCTGTTCACCAAACATGACTTAATATGGGGTCCGTGGGCATCCCCACTCGTCTAACGGCTTTATGAGGATATAGTCATGACAGTGATTCAGGCATCTAAAAATAAAGCCCTGGAGGCACAAGTATGCGTGCGCACTACCTGAGTCACTGCTGGCTGGAGGGAGCCTATGAGCCAAAGCTAATTCCTTTCATTCAGGCTGCTGCCACGGCCGAGCAAAGAGCCTTGTCACCGAGCTCCGCTTAAACTCCGTCTCCCCTCCTCTCGTTTTATTCGAGCAGGTTTAGACTCTTTCCACACTGAAAAACCTTTGCCAGACTTGGGTTTCAGTCGGATGGCTGTCAGCTTTGAAACTCAGACCTGAAAGATTATAACCCCATGTTGCTGAAGCTGTTTATCCATCTCCAAGGTGACAGAATGTCGTCACTGGCGCTCTGAAGGATGGCAAGAAGAAATGCATTATTTTAGATGCTTTAGGGAAAAGCCTAATTGCTCACAACCTGCCCACAGGTTCAATAGCTGAAAAGCAAGGCTGTAAGTGAGAGTTCTTGGCTTTGCATCTGCCCCACATCACCAGTTTTGAATGGGAAAAACTCAGCTCTCTTTCATCCTGAGAGCGTAACCTCAGCTCTCATTCATTAGGCAATGGAAAAAAAAGAGAAGCTGGCTCAGATCTGCCTGACACAATTTCCAGTTGCTTTGGACATTACTAATTATAGCCATCTTTATTTTTGACCTCTGATTACCGACTCTTTGCACATTCGGTTTGAATTGCAAAGCTAACCCCTCTTTTCTAGCAGGCTTGGGAGGAACCTTATACCCTGCCCAAAAGCCACCGCCCACACTCATCTGAGAAATCACATCAAAACATGGAAAGCATTTGCTTAAACACGCTCGATCTTATTTCCTTCTTTAGCAAGTATCATAGATTAAGGGCAACAGTCCAGGTGAGAGTGTGATGTAAGCTCTTTTCCATGCATGTTAAGAGATGAACTAACTTTTCTGCAAGGAAGCCTCATTTCTCACTGTTCTGACTAGCACCGTATCCTCGGGGCTGAGATGCTGAAAAGCAGATATTCGGTTCGGTAAGATTAAACATGTCTGCACAACTCCAGCACACCATGCTGAGGGCTCACATCTCTGCAAGAGAAAGCAAAATGAGTTGCAGGAACCAGGCCAGCACTATCTCCTAGAGAGGTGTTGCGATCGCAGTGTAAACTTCCCTAATATTGCTTACTCAATAAAAGAAGGCATCACAGGAGGGCTATGCAAATCACTCAACTTTGAAGTACTGCTATACTCTTGCCCCAAAGGGCCAGCTCTCTATCTCCCCAGCCAGACAAGCACGTGTGCAGTGATACAGCAGCACTGGAGGTGTGAAATTTCTGATGGAATCAGGTCAGAAGCCGCTTTTACGTTATTTTTGTGCTGCTTCCACAAAGGGTTAAGAAGCTGCAGGCCATATCCTCAATTCCATACCCTATTCTATACCTGATAGGATCTGCAACCAAACCACCAGTTTTATTGCCTGCCTACAGGCAGGAGGAAATTTTAGTCTTCTATAAGCACAATTTGAAACATCAGCGCCTCCAGCAAGGGGAAACCAAGATGTTAATTGAACTGAACAGCCCAGGAGGGAGAGGAAATACTAGCCCTCGTCTTTGTTAGCTGTAGGATTAGCACATCCCTCTACCACCACGGCAGGAAACATGAGGTAGCTTACAGAGGCCAAGCGAGATGTCTAGCTTTTACTCTACTGTGCATAAATATTAAAAGTTACTTTATTGGTAAACGATCATTTGTGACAACTCTCTATTTCATCCTGTCTCCTCACGCCTGGTTACATTGCTCCAACAGACGACAGGTTTCGAGGAGAAGGCACACTGCTACAAACACCCATCTTCCCAGCAAATCCTGACTTTAAAACAAACAAACAAACAAAAACGTCTTTAAAAAGATATAGGAGAATAAACTTCTAGAGAAGCAAAGCCCAGCACATTTGTGCAAGTGTCACCAGAAACACGCCGGGAAGCTGAAGGAATCCATGCTAAGACTTGTGACTTCAGCAGAATGGAAACAGTCACTAAAATTTTACTCGTTGATTTAATGCTAAAGAAAAGGCAGCTATTCCCCAGGTATCTTGGAATAGCGTGTAGCATAATGGAGTGACAAGTTTGGAAACCCACTTAACAAGGGGATAGCTGGATCTGATTTCTTTTGTGCTTAATTCTTTGCTGGCATGCAAAGTTATTTCTTGTATCACCCTGCCTATCTGTTACTGTTATCTTTTATGAAAATAAACAGTTACTGTTATCTTTTATGGAAATTACCAAAAGTAGGCCCTACTAATAGTCAGTTTCTATTTCTTAATAAGCTTCCAGTTTACTGATACAGAAAGCTGGCCTACATTTCAAGCAGAAACTCCTTCAAGAGGGTGGTAGCTAAAGGGAACTACGTTGAGACTGCATTTTACCATGACCAAAGTTGTACCTTATCTCAGCATCTCTTTACAATCCTGCTGAAACAATTCTTTTATCACTGAATAAATCTTAGTGAATTAACAGCTTCCGGAGGGAGGTTTTACTAACAGCCCTTTCCCTTATGGTATGGCAGCCCCTGTGGAGCACAGCATCAGGGTTTCCAAAGTGAGATCCTGGCCAAGAGCCCCCACCTGCCAGGGAAGAATGGGGTGCCATGGCAATGCATTTAAAGACCACCATCTACTCCATGTAAAAAAGTGTATTTTAAAGCCCCGGGCCCAGATTCTGTGACAGAGAAAGCTTAGGATTCTATAAATATGGTATAATTTTGTACAGTATTTATATTTAATTTTGTTTTGACAAAGCAGCAAAACCACAACTGACAAAGCTATTTAAGTCTCTGCAACACAAATACGCGGTTGTGTGGCAACCCTGCCACCAAGGCCTGAAAGGTGAATCAATACTACTTGCAGCTTGTGGTATATTGAGCAATACTTTGGGAGCTCAGGAGCTCGGTTTGGAAAACAGCAACAGGTCTGTAAAGGAGCAAGTTCAGCTCCATGAGACTCCAGGACAGGGGGTCCAGAGCCCCGGGGGGGGCTGGGGGTCATGGTGGGCTCCGCTCCATCGTGTCCTTCTTCCATCAGGATAAGCCTGGGCTGTGTCAAGGCTTCAGTGTGATGAACTGTATGCTCCTTCACTGTGAAAAACCTTTCAATAACTTACTAATTTCTGTAGTGGATTTAGTATGTCACGGCAGTTGGATTCAGAAAGACATCCCGTTCATAAAAATACCTTTGGTGCCATTATTAGAAGGGTAAATACCTCCCAGACCTTCTGTGCTGAGTATTATCAACTGGTAACACACAGCCCCCCCTGTACAGGCCCTATCCCTGCTGGATTTTGAGACGTCAACTGGGTCCAGCCAATGAGTCAAAAAAATGACACTCCAGTAAAGCAACAAGAAATGCTGTAAACAACTTTCAACTAATAAACAACCACCTATAATGTTGCAAACACAGAACTGCCTTTGTACATATGATCCATGTCTATTAACATGATTTTGCAGTATAAGAAGGAACTAGGCTTTCAGGCAGCCTCGTTAAAAACCCATAGCTTTGTAATTGCTATCTAGTATCCCATGAGCTAAAAAATACTTACGCCTAAGAGATTGTGTCTGGGACTGCAATTAAAAAAAAAAAAAAAAGCAAGGGGCAGACTGGTAACCCCACAGACCTTTCTATTTTCTCTATTCTTCCCTGAAATCTCACAGGGGGCTGGAAAATGAGGAGGAAGAAGAGGAGCTGGGGTGTTGCTCAGCAGAAATAGTCATGTGTTGTGGGAAGGGGCTGAGAAGAGCCAAACATTGACTGCAGGACCTCATCAAACATCTGCTCCCCATGAGGAGGAGTTCCAATCTCAGTCTGGACTCCATTTATTTTACCGTGTGTTTTGAGGAAACTTCCCTTTCCTTTCTACCCTGTTTACAAATTTACACAACAAAATCAATTTGCTTCCCTCCCCAAACAAAGAAGTCAGTTTTGCCTTTTTTCCCCTCTGTGTACTCATGAACTCTACTCTGAAGATCAGCAAATAAACTCTCAGCCACATTGACTTCTAAACGGCTGATTTCCGTAGAAGAATGACAGATGGAAGAGATCTCTCCTGCTTCATTTTTGGCAACTCTGCAGCCAGGGAAGTCTGAATAAACTCTATGTGCCATCATTCTTCATTAACCCGAACACCAGCAACAGATCTATTGCAAAGAGTGCAAAACATGAAGGTATCTCAAACAAATCTTGGAAAAGGCATTTGACCTGGGAAAACTTGCTTCATTAAAACGTGCTGAGGGTCCCGAGTTCCCATGCAGAAGGCTTCTATAGTCTATATGACTTTAAACAATACATGGCATTTCCACCTCCATCCTGATATTACACAGAAGCAGAAGGTACAAACCAGCCATAACGGCTTGATTGCTGCCATTTGATAAAAAATCTCAACACTATATATAACAGGGACAATGTTCAATTATGAAACTCAACTTATTCATATAGAAACTTTGAGAGATGGCCCTCAAGGAGGCATTTTCCACAGGGATTCAAATTACTTTTAAAAGAGAACTAAATATATATATATAGAGAGAAAATATTTCAATGCTTCAAGCACAGTCAAATTAATTTGCCATTTGTTGGCAGAGAACAGAGCAGGAGAAGAGCTGAGCTGGTCTTCCAGCGACTGTACAAATGTGTTCTTTTAGGGAGCTTGCATGAAACTGTAATACATCAGTAATTTATCATGATAAAAGTACCCATATTCAAAGCCCCAAGAACCTTATAGCTCAGGTTAGAAAAACTCATGCACAGTATTCCCAGTTAACTCCCTACATGGTTTTACTTTGGAAGAAGA
This sequence comes from Scolopax mira, assembly GCA_004320125.1. Taxonomy (NCBI): domain Eukaryota; kingdom Metazoa; phylum Chordata; class Aves; order Charadriiformes; family Scolopacidae; genus Scolopax; species Scolopax mira. Next base: position 129,375 of record BJBW01001792.1, on the reverse strand, counting down.
CTGTCCACTTGCAAAGTGGATTTAGCTAATTAGAAGGCAAATCTTCAATAAAGAGAAATATTTAGGGTTAATTCTCACATATATGGGAACCTCTTTCTCAGATAATGTCCAGCCTTGTGGAACAGAAGTACATGACAAACCTCCATAGAGATTTTTCTCTCCCTACAATCCAGTGGCCTGTTCTCAAAAGTTTGTGTATACTTTCTTTTTTCCAGTTGGTAGGAGTAGTTTTATTTTGTAATTTTTATTTCTTAAAAGGACATTCCTGCAGTACTACAAGGAATCAGGAAAGCAGAGGAACTAAACCTGTTCCTCCAACAACATAAACCCAACATTTTCCACTGTAAAGCGGAAATTCCTGTTTTGTGCTCTCCTATCAAGAATTGGGTCTGCGTTTGCAAAACCACCCCACAAAGAAATACCAGTTCCACTGAAATACTTCGTCATTCACCAATTCAGTGGAAGCCAAGTCAACTGTAGACCTGTCAGCAGAGCTCTAGGCTTATATTTAGACAATAGTCTAATCAAAGCCCATCCTAGCACCAAACAGGCATCTAGTTCTTACATAGGAATTTGCAGGATGTTTCTTTTTGCCCCTTTAACGTCAGAACTGTCATCTCTGTGCCTCTGAAATCACAGTGCGATGGCTTTACATTTCACACATCCAGAAATTCATGGCACAAACGGGTAAGAGGTGGGGATTCAGAGCGAGTGACACTTGTTCAGTCACATGAAATGCTAAGGCAGAACAGATGCAAAAACAGGTCAATATTGGCAGAGGATGTACCTGGATGATGGCAGGTCAATTCTTGATGCCACTTTGACTGGCATTAAAGGACAAATGGACTAACTGTGACCCTGAAGCTACATAATATTCCTGTAACCAACTTGAAACGCACTGCCAGTCCACAGGCAGCATATAGTAAACAGTTTGGCAAAGCCAGCCAAGCAATAATGAGGTTATTGTGAAAGAAATGACTAATATTCATAGCAAATGACCCAGCACAACCAATCTCACCACCACTAACAAGCTCTCCAGATTTAACAGTACAAATGCTTACAGTAGGTTTCAACATTTCAAACCGAGAAACCATTCCCTCATATTCTTAATTGCTTCCCACAGCAAGACAGACCAGGGTTTGGAATCTCCATAAATTCTTACTAGTAGAGAAATCATCCCATTCATTTTCTAACATTAAGTCTAAAAGGTTTATTTTATAAAATTACTAGCCAAACCAGTGTCCAATAATGAGATGATCTATTTGGAAATAATATTTTGCTTGGAGGAAAAAAAAGAAACACCATTTTAATCTATAATACCCATAAATCACTTTATTTACAGGGTACAGCTTGGGGACCCAGGGCCAATCGCGGTGATAGGATTTCTTTTCTGTTTGCACCATGTCAGCCTCTGCTCTCATCATGCGAAAACAAAAGCTGCCCAAGGACATTATAGCACTTTCACACCCTGAACCACCCATATCCCAAAGAGTCTGCCTAGGTCAGGCAGTTATAAGCACTCTACATTTTGCATTTCCTACTGTTTTAGTATTGAAAGTGTTTAGCTGAAGATACGATAACGCTGACTGGTACAAGTAGCTCTTGTTCAACCCCAAACAAATATAAAACATTTCTTTATTTGAAAAGATGAAGTCAAATGCTTCAAGACTTCTTTCAGAAAGTGATCATGCGGCAAAACAATGAGCATACAAGGTGAACACCAGTAAATACAGTCAAAAGTACACTCTCCTCTCCCTAGACATGTTCCTACTGTTCAGTTATACTGTGGCAGACACGGTTTGTTAAAGGATTTTCACACGCCTAAGGAGCCAAGTCTGGCAGTTGTTGTGGTTTTTTTTTTAAATTCAAATAAACATTTTACTCCTGAATATACATAGTGCTTTTAAAGAGAAGATCGGATTGTACTGAATTACTGTGTCAAGAAACAGTCATCTCCAAGGCAAAAAGGTAACAGCCAAGGATGAGAAAAATCACAACAGGAAGAAGAGAAATTATATTCCAGATATGAGAGCCAATGACACTGCTAGGGGCTATGCAGATCCCACTTATTGAAGATAAGAATTCAGATTGAATTTTGGAGTTCTAATCTGAAATACAGAGAGTCATAATATTCCTGGAGACAAACAGCTCCAGAGAGCATCCGTGCCTCAGGAGAAGGCTTCTTCTACCAAATTACCATCACTCTTACTTGAATTCACATCTTCTGGTTGAGTATTAACACAATAATCTTGTATTATCTTAACCTCAGTCTACCATTTTACCTCCACAGAAGCACAGGTCACAAAAGGGAATTCCAGAGTTTGAGCCCATTCTCTTGCTGGATCTCAAATATTACCACGTAACCATATCACACAAAAGGTCACCCACCGGGACCTGATGCAAAACAAGGAAAACACAAGGCAAAACAAAACAAGGAAACCAAGCGAGGAAACAAAACAAGGAAACAAAATAAACAAGGAAAATCCCTAAAGAAGGAAAACCTTTGAAATCATCAGCAGCATTTAAGTGCTGCTAATTCATAATGATCTTGATTCTTATAGCTAGATATCAATTTTTGACAAACCACGTGTCATTGTATTTAAAAAATACGACCTACATTTGAATTTCTGAATAAGAGCACAGATGTACACAACACTTTGCAAGTTAAATATGTGGCTTGAAAGTGGCTTAAATTTCACACGTGCCACTATTTCAATGGTAAATCTGTTCTGACATTGCTTATTGTTACAGGATCTAAAAAATACAAAGACACAGCGCGTAACATGTGAGTTTTGCTAGCAAACAGACTATCTCCAGACAGGCTCAACAGAGAGAGAAGGAAAAAAGAGGCCAATCAGTCATCACTCAGACTCTTTTTAATCAGGTTGAAATGCTTTGCTGGGGAAAGGGGGGTTCAATCTCTCCAATCCACATTCCCATCCCTCATGCTGCTTTCTTAATTAGCAGCAAGTGGACAACAGCTGTCAGTAGCCTGGAGGCCAGAAAGTTATCAGGAAAAAAATAAGAGGGCAGGAGTTAAGGAGAGAGATGAGGGCAGCCATAGATCAGGGCTGTTAAATGCAGGAGGGGTCAATACAGGCAGCCGCCATGGCAGAATGACACACAGCCCCAAAAGGTGACACCCAGAGGATGCTCTTCCTGCTGCCTTTAGCTGGTCGTTTTAACATATGACTAATTGCAATTCAAATTTTATTTTTATTAGTATTCCCACAACAGGAAAATTTAAACAGAGAATAGGAGGAAATGGGAAAGCCATCCTAATGTCTCGGTGGAAATACATGGGGGTCAAGTAAAAGGCCCCGCGTGATAAGATCTTTAAGATTATTCCTGAGGTTTTAAGCATAAAAGTTGAAGCACAGGAGAGAGGGGGGAGAAAAGATCTACTTAAACAGCAGAGAGAAACTTTAGCACAAGATACAAACTTAATCAGAGACAACTACAAGCCTTAACCATAAATAGCATGAAAGACAAAAACTCTACCCAGTCATAATTATTTGTGTCTTATATCTGACAAGCCCAAGTCATTGGCCCAAGTCACCTTATTGTGCCACGTATTTGACTAATATGGATCAAAAAGAAGTTTCTGTCCTGAAGAGGTGATACCTTCTGGTCAAGCCATGAGCCTATCAGACAGCACAACTCCCTGACTCTCTGGATGATCAAGAAATAAAATAATTGCTTCCCTGTTGGATGTACCAATTACTGTCCTTTGTGGCAAGAGGGGAACTCAATGCAATTGTAAGCAATAAAATGCATTATTAAAACCTCCCACTGCCCATTCGATCACCCTAACTGCAACTTGTGCAAAAAAGCCAGGCTTCTTTCAAATTTGGCTTTAACCTACCCAAAAGCACAGATTTGGAGCAATTTTCTGAGGCCTGTCTGGCAGGTTGCAGTTCTGACAGTTCTAAATATATACCAGCTTTCTGATCTTGAGCCTACACAAGGGAAGCTGAGCTGGAGATGGAAGCATTTCCCCGAGCTGCCAGTAGACTAGCAACACATTTAAAAGCCCTCATCAAATTAAGTGCTTAATTACAACTCAGACTTTGAGACTCTGAAAATTAGGATAATCTTCTGGGAAGTATATTAGTCTCCCACAAAAGAAATTGCAACATACAAGCCAAAAAAAGCACCAAGCTTGGAAAGCATTAGCCCATCAAATCATACCTTGCACTAGATTCCTCATCCTAATTCCTGGAGAATATGAGGTGAGATCCGTAACTTAATGTCAGATTCTTCAGTGAAAGATTAGGATCAACATAACCAGGAGGCTAAATAATGAACAGTAGTCTCATGTAAAAAGTTGAGAAATGTTTGTTGAGAAGACCTGATGGAAAGCCAGCTGCGTGTGGACCTTCTTGCACTTGACTTGGTGTATATATCAGAGGCGGGGCCACAAAGGGCACTACTTGGAGAAGGTCTCAATATAGCCATTCACACAGAAACCTAAATTTTGCCAGCAAAACATGGCTACAGCCTTGCCGGCCCGCTCCATTCCTCTAGGTGGCATGCTCTGTGCACACAACGTTACCTGCATCTTCCCACAAATGGAGAGATGCCACCACTACACAGCACTATGTCTTCTACTCTCGCTACATAATGAGATCTCAAACGCCTTAAAATCATGAACTAACAACCCACCCACACCTTCAGTGATAAACTAGAAAGCCCACAGAAGCTTACGGAGCAGATATTATCTGACCAAAGGCCCAAGTTAAATCACACCGGTAAATGAAACAAGGGCAGAAGGTTGAACTCACTATTCTTACCTCACTACAGACAGCACTTTCCATCACCACCCATCACAAAGTCAAAAGTAAAGGTTAAAAGTTTGTCCAATGCTCTAAAAATTTAAAGCTCTAGATAACACCAAGCATTACACATTTTCCTCTTTGATTCATGAAATTATTGCATCAAGGGAAACTGAGTCTTGTTCTCAAAATAAGCCTGAACATCCCACATTTCCCGTTGACACCACCCTCATGAGCCATGGCCTGAGAACCACATTCAGCAGCAAGAGAAGCTCTGCTGCTTGGGCAAGATGTGGATGCGTGCCCCTGTGCTGCGACATACGTACCACTATTTTTTGGCACACCCCTAGACATCTCCAGGACAACCCGCTGAATCAAAACCTTGTGACACAGGATGCTCTACCAGCAACATAAACGTATGCGTCAAAACCCCCCCCGTAAACAAAGAGAAACAAAAGGGCAGTGAGAAGAAGAAATCGTATCCTGGTATCAAAGACAACAAAGAGCAATACAAAATGAAAAGCAATTCAAACACGGTGCTCAAAAGAAGAATGAAGGAAATAACTGAAGACGGTTGGAAGTAGCTCAGAAGCTAGGAAACCATTACATTGCATTCACTTGTAGAACGAAGGAGCCATAGGTGGAAGGGTTTTCCCCTTCGGCAGTTTATCTCTGCATACTCAGCTTCCAGACAGGTTCACATTTGGAGCACAGTCATTCTTGCTTACTATTTTTTTTTTCTTCTTTTTTTTTGGAGCCAAAGGTCAGCAGTTCTGCTACAGCCACCCAAACCCCAGCGGAGCTCTGAGCCCCCTCTGCTGCTCCCAGCCTGCACTGACCACAGCGGTTTGGACCCAAGTAATAATCTCTTTTTTTTTTTCCGGGAAATGTCAACTACAGAAATTAAATGAAATGTCCATTAATTCAACATAATCTTTTTGGAGAAAAGCTATGGATACATATTTTTCAGTCTCGACAAAAGTCAGCTCTGAGATTAAAAACAAAGACAGGCTATCCCCCAAACCCCCCAACTTACTGATTAGGAAACTCAGGACAGGGAGGGTGGCGTTTCAGGTGTGTGCCTTGTCTCATCCAGGCCGTGGCAGAAATCCAGCCCAAGTCAAACTGGTGCACAACGTTAGGAAATGCTAAAAGCCATGGAGTCAGTTGAGATGCCTACTTACAGAGACAGAAACTGCTACATCAACTCAACGTAGGATAAATCAAATAAAGTTGTACCCTGGAGCAAGAGTCTGGGGAGTGTCCAGACAAGCCTTTACAAATATTAACTAGCCTGAAGTCAAATACCTCTCTGTAAACTATCCTCCAGACTTTGATACCATAAGAACCTGAAACTTTTTCCAATATAAAATTCCGAGCAAGTGAAACTATGAAAGCAGTTCTTGATATGGCTTAATCACACTTTGGTGCCGATCATTTAAGCTCACATTGCTTCCTACTGATATTAAGTCTTTCACAAGATTTTTCATATGGCTTACTCATAATGAACAGCTGCTCCGGCAACTGCTGGAGTCAGCATGTCCTTCCTGCCTTGAAAAAGAGTCATCAATATATCACAGTATAGAAAATCATGCTCTCTTCAAAACAATTCATGATAGAGTTTAGCTATCAACTGGCTACACGCCACCGACACTCCCTTAAACAATGGTTACACCCTCTATACAGCTAAAAATGAAATAGCTGAAAGGGAAGACGTTTTATACAAGTTCCCAGGGTAAAACACATCTAAGAAGCACTGGTCTGGGACTGACATTGTTCTACTAAAAGAATAAGTATTTCAGCCCAAATCGTATTTCCTTCACCACCTTCCCAGACTCGCTCAAAAAGAAAATCCATCTGAGCTTTCCTTTTCCACTTCTGGTGCTCTCTAACAGAACAAAACCCTAGCATTTTATAAAACTGTTAAATAAATTAGAAGTGCTGCAGATTATGATTTACCCTTTTGTTAACATCACTTGCAGTGCCAGTGAGACCATTTGCCAGCTAAGGAGAGCTCTGAAACTCTTTCAGTGTTGACTTTAGGCTGAATGCAAACGTTGAGTGATCTGCCTGTACAGCGAGTCCTTGACCACAGAGATCTCCTCATGGAGCAATGGTTACAATGCCACCACAGTGAGACAGGCTGTCAAGACAAACATCATTGTATTAATTGCATCTGTCGATTAACCAGCCCAAGAACAGCCTCGTTTCAATCAGAGGCTTTACAAGACAGTACTGAAATGTTACTGTAAGTGTTGAGATGGATGAGTCAACAGACAAAGTATAAAAGCATTTGTAAGGAGGCTCTCGCTGGAGTAACTTGATAAGCTGCACAGCTTCACGAAATGATGGTCTGTGTTGACATAACTTGCTTATATAGTCTGTAACTTGGTTTTATGTTTCAGTCTTGGTTTTTTGCAAGCTTTCCAGTCAAAGCTGGGCAAACATACACATACTATTACTTTTGCAAAGGTGAAAGATGGGTAAAGACGCGTAACCAACCAAAAAGTTGTATTAGACACTCATCCTTCTCACTTGGATGAGAGGAGAAAACTCCTTGGGGAGTTTTCAATGGCTCCCCTCTGTATTTTGTAAGCTTTCCTCGACCTTGTGGAGTGAAAAACCTTTCAAAACATCAGGTAAACTTAATATTGGGGACTTGGGGGTCAGACCAACACAGACAGCACTGGCTGTGCTGGCAAAGCCTCTTCTCACTCGGCTGAAATGATCTCTGCAATGCCACGTGAGGTCAGTAGATTCAGGTTACTGAAAGAATGACATTTTAAACCTGATATCTCTCTCATTCCAAACTCAACTGAAATTCATCTTTTAAGGCTGAGGTTATTCATTCTGGGGGAATTATTCACTAATCAGTTTTTCCCCTCCAAGCTACGTCCTCATGCTTGCAATTAATCAAGAGCTCAGTCTGGCAGAGCTTTGGTTCCCTCCACTCTCGCAGAGGCCACAGTAACACAGAACAGTCTCCCACAGGACAGGCTTTAAAATACATTTGATGGCAACTCCATGACAAAAGGCAGGTCTGTGCTAAGGAAACTGGCACCAATTTACCAGCCCACACTCCCCATAGCCAAGGTACACAGGCACAGAGGAAGGTTTCAAGTTATGAATCGCCTTTACAGAGCGGGGCCTTTGTTCTTTGCATCTTCTTCCACAGGGAACTGCTGTGGGTGGTTTTGCCCCACTGTGATTTTTTGAAGTAGAATAAAAACTAAGGAAAATCAGAATCCACAAACAGGAAAAGGGCATAGGGACTCTGGTATTTCCCCCATAAGCAGAAAGTGGTCAGCACTGACTTTTGGATCTTAAACCCATTTACTCACTAGCCCGGCTGCTGTTCTGTTCAAAAGTTGTCACAGTCAAGTGTGAAACTCCAGAGGAGCACGTGGTGAAGTGAGTCAAGGCCCTGGGTTCTGTGAGTCCTTCTCCTCTACTTATGACAGCTCATCCTTTTGCCACAGCCCTGCCCCTTCCAGCAAAGCATTTCCTATCGACTGCTCATTGGCTACGAAAGTGATTTGTTCCATCCACTCGCCCATACTATGCACCAGCATGAAATTCATTTATAGCTCCATCTCCCACAGCAGATATCCCTGTTCTGCGGGGGCTTCTAAATAAGATATGCCCTTTGTTTGCAATTATCATGCAAAAAAAAAATCCAAAATCCAGGCAGATAAGTTGCCTCCGGTGTTTCACCCAGAAGCCAAGGAAATTACTGTAAAACTTGCAGTTTGCATCAGTGAACACAGCAACATAATAATTTTGATTTAGCTAATTTTCAATTTTGAGGACCATGTAAAACCAAAACCAAAACCAAAACCAAACAAAACTCAAGTGGACTTATCCTGACAAGCAAATTGTTGAACTGTCCCCAAAAATTGTATTTTACCCACTGCAAAAGAAAAATTCTGGAGATGCTTCAGCTGATATGAATCAGGACGAAGGGCATTTTACAGCTGTTCGAGTGAGAATATTTTGGGAAAAGAGAGATGTTTTTAATTCCCTCTGGTTCATTTAAAAAAATCTAAACATCACGGCTTAAAATAATTCTGACAGAAAAGCAGGCCAGAGCTTCCTATCCAATAAAGTATAACCATGTACTGCATCAAAACTATTTTCTACCCTCTCCTTGGGTAAAGTAGCAGAGATGGAGAAGAAGAAACCATTTATACAGAAGAGCAGAAACCTCTCTCTACCCAGACCCATTTGTTTTACTCTGCAAGTATTGACAGATGAGTAATGAAAACTCTGCTGCAGACATGGGCTCTTCTTCAAGGCAGCATCAGTTAATAAACCACAACCACAGCTGCAAAAATATTAAGGAATTTAACTAAATTACTCTGGCAAGGCCACAGGATTGCAGAAGGACCCAGGTTTTGTGCTTTGTTATCATCCCAAAGGTTAAGATCATCATGTGCAGCATCAACACAAAGCAATCTTACTTTTCTGGATATAAGAGCTTCCAATAACAATTTCATTAAATGTATAACACCGAGTACTAATGTTTCTAGCACGATTTTTTTCTCCATTATGATAATACTTGAAACTGTGCTGCCAAAGCTGTTAGATGTGAAGTACCTCATCGGAGACGTATTAAATGATAAAAACAAATGAAAATAATAGTAACAATAAATCCCCCAGACTGTTAGCTCTCTCCACAGAACAAGTCCCAGCACTGGTAACACCACTGAAAATGGTGTTTTCCATGAGTTAACAACTTTAGGTGCCAGACTCCGATCAGGACCTCAATCAACAGCCATGTGACAGCACATGCACACTGGGAATTACTTCAGAATCAGTCACACTTTCACTTGATGGGGGAATTTTTTTTTAATATTGCCAGTGGAGCTCCATCAGACTCAGATGACCAATGGCTGTAACCTTAGATGCTGTTATTTATACCAGCCCTAAGTACTTACAGAACTTGAGAAGTACCAAAACAATGACATAAGCGATCAACAACCTTCCAACAACATTTTTGGTGTTACTAACACTCTTACACTCTTACACACCTTGTTGCCAGAGACTCTCAGCATTTATAGAAAAACTCATCTGCTCAGCTGCCAGAAATAATCCCTCAGATGTTTCCTTAGTTTTTCCTTCTCTATCATGTTATCTTCAGCCAGAACAAAGAGTGTGAAATACACATTTGGGTGCTGAACACAGATAATTGTGGTCAACTGCCAGGTAAGCATCTTTTCCTTACGCACATAGTAAAAAGCCACAACAATCCCAACAACCCCAGGTAACAATGGAGTTTACACCGATATCTGGCCCAAACAATGGTTTTTATGCCTTGGACCTTGGTGCTCCCCAGGCTGCCAGCCAAATGGAAACTTAGCAAAGTTCTCCTGTGTATCACTTGCGGTATACCTGATGTCTCCAGGGAGCCCTAGAAGTATTACAGTGAAACATACACCTCAGATTTGAGGTCTAATGAACAAGGCTGTAATTCAGGGTAAAACCTAAGCGTAAGAGCTGCCAATGCATATTTAAAGAATTTATACAAGTGCTTTCACTCGAGACAGACAGAAGCAAAACCATCTTTGTTTAAAGACTACCTGGAAAAACACACAGACAGTAATGAGAACCAAATTCTCTCTTTTTCAAAGTATAGTCAGATTTATCTCACGCCTCTGAATTTTAGAGTGCCAGATAAACTAATATGAGACAAGTTTAGACTGACAAAATTCCTATGCAACTGAATGAGCATAAATCACCACCTTAAAGCATCAAGGAGCAACCTATATCATTCAAGTCTTATTTATTTAAATTTTTAAAAAAAGGTATTTTTCTATGGGCAGCAAAACAAGTGAAACTCTATCTATTCTTCTTCTAACACAAGAAACCTAGTTTCCTTGCATCTCCCTTGGCAGCCCTCTGAACAAGAAGAACTATGTGTGTTAGTGGTTTTGAAATGACACGTGTACCAGTTGACACTGGGTGGCCAAATAAGACATGGGACAGCTACATTTTCCCTTTTGCCTGAAGGCACTATGTGTAGTCTCTTCATTCTACTCAGTCTTCTTCAGAAAACGTGTAGAAATTTAAATAAATTTCTAATATCGATTCCTCTGCAAAGTTTGACTAAAATTGGTCAATAGGTCCAAGAGTTCTAATAGAGGACAGATGAATCATCACTATTTCCTTATGAAAGGATGCTACAGATTGAGTAAGAGAGGTATAGACATAGGCAGCAAGCTTACTTCTGAGCAGATGCATCAACTTATGCATCAAGACTCAATGGTTCCTCTTTAAAGGGATACCTTACACCTGAATATCACAAAATCGACTGTATTTGAGAGAGCCGATTTAATTCATTGTACACAACGTCCTTTAAATGCCATTTCTTATATTCATTAGAACTTTTTAACAGGGTGGTTCTACAACTTTCCAAAGTGTCTCTGCTGTAAATTACAACAGACCAAACCAGGAGGGCAGGAGACAGAAGTGCCCTGTTTCCAGTGACAAGGAGCAAACAGCTTCTCACAGAGCAAACCGAAAACCTAAGCTGAAAACAGAGAAACTCCCCACCTTGGTTTCTGTCCGTTATGTTCTCCTAGGTATTGCTCATAAAGATACAAGATTTAAAAAAACCAAAGGTGATGTGACTTTCAGATCTCTTCTGGGGTACAGAAACCTTCTCCCACAGAGTAGCCCTAGAGAAGCAATTCCAAGAAGTAAGAGTAAACTCAAACTCTGCACCATTCTTGCCATGCTCCATCAAAAATCTGGCATCAGACGTAAGGTATGATTTCATGTGACCTTTGCAAGGTATTTATACAGACAAATCACCTCCTGCACAAACCACTGCTCTGCCTTTTCTCAAAGTCCCTGTAAATTCATAGATGAGCTCTAACCAAGCCTGTTGGCAGACCTCCCTGGTTCCTCAAACTTATTATTTTTGTATATAATTCAGTTTAAAGCTTCTTCTAGTTAGAAGAGAAGAAAACATACACCTAAAAAAAATAAGATGGAAATAAACCAGGGATATTCAATTTCTTTGTATATGAAAGTTGCAGCACACATCACTCTCGACAAAGAAATGCAAGGTTACATTGTTAAGCAAAAAGCGGATGGGAACCATCCACACTTTATCTCCCCATACTCAAATTGACAAATTTAAGTTAATATAGTTAGAGCACAAAATGAAAGGATAATATATCACCCAAGGAAAAATCTGTTTCAAACAATATAGTCCTGCTATCTGAAGCCCACTGTCAGATGGATTCACTGATCACTGCTATCTACAATAGGCTGGAATGTGCTATACTACCAGATCTAAAATATCGATTTCCCTGGGTGCCCTTTATTACATGATGCTTGGTTCATAAAGGAAACTTTCTAAATATGGAATTAATTCCTGAGGCTATTTTACCACCTCTTGGGGACAGATTGGTAGACTGAGAAGAACAATAAAAAACTCAAAAGGTAGGGGATAAAATAGCACATGCTGTACACTGTGAAAACACTCCTTTTCCTCCCATTTATAATAATTAAAGACTACCTGCAAACTACAGTTTAACAGAACTAGAACTACATATTAGTCTCTTGATTAAACCTTGATAGAATTTTATCTACCAACCAATCAAGTTGCAGCATCTGCTCGCTCCAACTTTATGAGCTATGGGTAACTAGTCTTTTATTTTAACCTCCACTGACTTTTTCCTTTCTTTCCAGAAGCATAAAAAGAAAAAATCTCACCTGTTTTATTTCAAAACCCAAGGTTTTCGTACGTGTGAGGGATGAATTCAAAGGTCTTGTTTAGAATATAAATGGAACTGGTTCAGTGAATATGTTAAGTACTTAACAAAGGGCATCCCCACATGAAGCCTTCAGAGAGAAAGAACGAGAGCACGAGTGCACACAAGCTTTAACCTTTCTTCCTCAGCAGAAGAATGACTTAATATTTCCTTAGAGGCTCTGCTGGCCACACCAAGTTGTTAACTTGAATCACAAAATGCACACTATTTTCATGACACCAGAAAAGCTCTACCCAAAGCAGAACCATCACCCAGGTAAAGTAAGATAATACAAAACATGCATTTGCTTAATTCAAAGAACCCCAGCCCCATAATTAAGAAATCTCTTCTTTGGTGCTACCCATGCTTAATCCACTCTCTCAGTGGTATGAATGGGGAACCTAAAAAATATGAAAGAAATATGAAACCAACATGCTAGCCAAGGCTGAGAATCTCCATACAGCTCGTCAGTTTTCAAATGTTTAGATTACTTTTCTAAATACAATAAAATAGAGAGAAAGTGTAAGAGAACTGCTTCTCCCCATAGCTGTTGATATCGTATCTCCCACAACACTACGGAAGTGAACGCTCTGATACAGACTGTCTTCTTCTTGTATTTCTTCTTCCCACTCACTTCTTCCTTGCTCCCAACATGAAAACATTATCTTACAAACTCCAGAGAAGACAAGCTATGGCAGCAACTAAAACAGCAAACAGATTTAACATCAAGAGACCCTTTCAAATCTGAAGAGCTTTAACTTAAATATGTGGCGCAAATAAAAGTAGACCAATAACGTGATCCATCAACTTTCTCAGGTTGCTTCACATAGTAAGTGGGGACATCATTTCTCTCTCACCTAGATGAGATTGTTTCCTCTATCAGCATCAATGTCACACACCACAAGAAGAGATCGGAAATGTATTTTTAAGAGTGGATGCTGTGGGTCAGGTAATGCAGCTGTAAATTTGTCAGGCTGTAGTAACGCGAAGAGCAGATCTGCAGAACATTCCTTTGGCAGCACGTTCCAACCTGCAGGATTCCTACAGCTTTTCCGGATTGATGAAATTCATCTTCTGTCTCTTTGCCTTGGAACAGACTCCTGTGAAAGCTGCCGGGAGCCTCTTTCCTTGCCCGCTTTCCCTTTCTGTCATCCCTCTGTCTTTTCCTATCTTCTCTACTTGCATGCAACTGAGCCCACCATTTCCTCCTCTTCTAAAATCCAGGGCTTGCGTGTCCTCTTACTCCTTTTCCAGTCTTTCCAACCATTCCATCAACATCTCCACTTGTGATGCCCCTTTTTCCTTCTCTGGCCATTTTTTTTTATACACCTTGGAGTTCTGGGGCTGCAAATTCAAACTTGGAAAGGTTCATGAATCTGGTTTTCCTCCAGCCAGCTCTCCCTTTTCCTCTTCTCTCCACTAAAGCACTGAGAACACCACACTATTCTCTATTACCACCCCCTCATCCCATTACATTGTACAGTATTTCTCAACTGCACACCAAGCTTTGGTTATTTGGACAAAACCGACCAATAACAAAGCTATTATTTTTGTCGTATTCACATGATTTCAATAGTCCTTCCATACCACTTCCATGACAATGGCTGAATCCTATAGCTTGCTAATGTTATTAAAGAAAAAAAAAAAGACACATGTAACACCAACACAGAATTTCCCAAATATTCAGGCACCTACAGCATAATAAATTTTCAGTTGTTTTCAGAGAGAAAAGCCTATTCTGTCACAAATTTGGGAAGCTGAAGAATCTCTCTCTATGCAGTTTTTACTCCAGATAATATAAAGTCTCCACAGGACAAATACAGACTGGAAGGATTCATTTTTACTGTAAGCAACAGTACACAGAGGTCAATAGCTTTGCAAACCAGCAGAACACCCCAAAGCTCCAGATCTATAGTTTCAGCAGAAAAAATTGTTGGGGATGATTTGCCTTGGAAAATGGAACAAGTTACATCTTCTACATGTATCCAAACCACGTAAAATGACGGGTTTGGTGAGGAGCAGGGGAGAGGAAGGCGGCTATTAAATCACTTACCTGTAGCTCTGACATGTAATTTGTTGTTTTTAATATACTACAGAGTTTCTGGAGTTTGATCTGGCACAAAGACAGGAGATGTTCTCTATCATCTTACCTTTGCTGGGCTACAAGGATCTTCCAAATTTGATGCTATGGTAACAAACAATTCCAGCTGTCACTTCTCAGTAGCCCAACTGAGGACTATTTAGCCATAGACCCGTAATACACATAATGATTGAGTGCTTGAATTAAATCTGATTACCCAGCAAATGCCTCTGCCAGGGAAAGGTATAACATCTCTCTAGTTTCTTTAAAATCTAGAAAGTTAACACTTCACATTCCACCACTTCCAGTTAAGATGCTGTAAGCTTCTGAACTGAATGTTCTCCTTTCAATAGATCTGTAAGTCAACAGCAAAGCTCATTTTGCTGGTTCTACCCACAGGCTTTCAACTTGGGAAGAAATAAGGTATTAATGTATTTATTTTTTTTAAAGGCCCATGACTTTGCATCAGAGTCTATCTGTACTTACAGACAAAGATATGAGAACATCAGCTGAGGTATCAACTACAATTCAGAGGTTCCAAAAAGATGAACGAAACTTCAAGGAAACCTGAAAAAGCAGTTACAGATTAACTCCCTTCCTTAGAAATAAATACCCAAATTTATTCCACTCATGCGATATATTTCAATATGTAAAGCCATGCTGAGAGCCTACAGGTCCCTTACCAATAGGTATATAAATACAAATCTACAAGCTTTTTTACAATTGTAAAACATTGCATGTAAAACACTGCACGTTTACAAATGTAAATTTGTATATAAATACAAATTCACACTTCTCTGCAAATGAAGCAACGGACCTAGAAGAGGGACACTTGTGTTATGAACTTGACTGACAGTGAACTTCCACCCTTCTCTGCTTGCCAGGAGGTTAGCAAGAGCCAGTAAGAGTTACCACCACATAAAAATCACACCAATAGATATATTTAGTCATCGCGGTTCAAGGAAAACGATTGCTTGCACTGAAAATAAATTTAGCAATTGTTTCCAGTTTCTGCTTTTTCACTGACTAAGGCACAACCCAGCTGCTTCACATTCCAGTAGACTTCAGCTGTCTTTTTTCTCCACTCCTTGTCCGCTTCCTTCGTACAACTGCTATGACCATCTCAATTTTGCAGCCGTTATCCCGCAGGCTACATTTCTCCAGTCTCAAAGCTATGCATCAGAACACCTGTCAAGCCTACACCGACTTGTAAAAAATGCAAAATTCTGCTCTTTGGGGCATTTTGTTGGAAATACTAAATAGTGATCATCTTGTACCTGTATTCTGCCTCTACACCAAACTAAACCGAATTGTTGATGCTTTTTAACATGCGACATCACTGAGGAGCATTTAGTAGGAAACACAGTAGGTGCTAAAAGCCCAAAAAAGGAAGAATTGGAGCTGAACTGCCTGCAGAGTGAAGCGAGTCTTTAGAAGAGTTTAATTTTCAGATTCCAGGACAAACATTTCACAGAGAATTTCTACCTCATTTGAAAACTACCCGTAGAGCAGCACTTTGACTAGCCAACTGCAAAACTTCTAACTTGAAGGTTCTCACTTATATTGAAGAACATGGTACTGTGGTGAATTCACAACTGAACTGACAAAGAGTTCTTCCTAGTAACTCACCTAGCAAAGAGAAACTGCAGAAAACTGTACAGGTGTCAAAAATATGCAGGATACTTTCTATAGAGTGATCCAAGAGATGATGACAGTTCAAAATATATCCTCCCCAAAAATAAGACCTCTGGGAAACTTCATGTTAATATGAAAACATTCACAGATGGACAATTCAGAATCATGTAAATTAGCATGGAAGAATGAACAAACATTAAGTTCCTATAAAGATGGGAATAATCTGGCCTCCCGAATTGCTTCTTCTATTTTGCTGTTCCCCTGGGATGACCCCTAGATGTTTATACCATCCATACTAAAGGATGAGACTTCAAATTTGCTGTCAGACAAATGCCTTAGAAGGTGAAGACTAGAGCATTTTCATTCTGTTGGGAATAAATACATCCAGTTGAGTCCTGAGCAGAACAAGGAAAACTGACTGCACTCCAGGTAGCTAATGGTTGAAATGGTTATTTGAAACAACCTCTAGCAGACAGCTATTGAAAAACCAAGCTTACAAGGGAAAACCCTGCAAGAAATTACAAGATTAAGATTGAAAACATAGAGTAGAATAAACCTGCAAAGTCTGTCAGCCATATGTTCTTTAGTTTTAATCAAGGGCGTTCCTGAATGGACCTGCTTCATGGAAGAGCTTTTGTTTTAGACCTACTGGTGTATGGCTGCTCCCTTATTCTTCCAGAGTGATGCAGAATAGTTCAACTCCCTGGAGCACATAATCCATCAGGTAAATAAATACAGGAATTCATGTATTGCCATGGTAACAAGAAACCCAAGCAGAATCCACGACCTTCTCCACTCTTTCTTGGCATCCCTATTTTGGATTTTAGATCAAAACTATAAGACTAACTAGGGTGAGAGCAAATATTTTCTGCAAGTGAAGACAGAAAGTCACAGTTCTTGGAGCAAAGAAAAACCGATGCTGGATGTCATTCCTTCTCTTCAAGTCAACATGGGTTCTGCTTTCAAAAACTATTTGGAAGTCTCCTGCTGGAGCCTAACAGAACAGGGGGTCTAATACTAGCAAAACCAAAATATACCGTCTTATTCTACATTACCAGATGGCTCCCCTTCACTCCACAGCAGTGATCTGAATTGCTCTACAATGACCCTTCTGTTGATTAAACAGCAGTACTGAGAGGTTCCAGAGGGAGCCTTGTCTGCTATTCTTGGTGGACAGGATGGTATCTCTTATCTCTAACGATTTATTATTATTTTTTATTTAAGTGCCAACAAGGTGTTTCATTTAAGGACACTGACCCATGTAAGATCTCTTGGGATCTAACCCTAGAAGGTGACACTTTTTTTCACAGCAACCTGACTAGATGCACTTGAGAGTCAAAACAAAGCCCAAGCCAATTCCCAAGATTGTCAAGATGGCTTGTTATCAGGCAACTGACTATTTTATTTACAACATAATGGGTTTTGCATGTATTTCCGTTCCCATAAGAAAAAAACAAATTCAAATGTATACAAATACACAGACCATAGACCTCACATCATTTGTTTCATGACTCTGTATCCTTTGTTCTGCTACTGTATACATTTTGACAAATATCATCCTAAAATTACATTTTTATTACAGACAGTGTTTATTCAGTGATGCTGTTAAGTGAACTGTTTGTGTCAATCAGAAGTTCAAACACTCAGGAACAGTGATCAAGACCGTACCGCACTGAAACAGCTGGCTTCCATTCCTCCTTCCCTCCCTTCCCCGTCTCTTCTCCTCTACTTTATTTTTGGACCAGATTTTTTTTTTTTTTAAATACCCTTCTTAAAGAAATGAAAGTACAAGGCGTTGAAAGAGGACAGTTTCCCAGATTTACAGCTGCTCTTGTTCAGCAAATCATCACTACCGTAGACACCCACTAGAAGGAATGTCTCCACGTCAAGGCTTCACCCATTGCATCTTCAAAACTGTACATTGACAGCACTGACCTGGGGATGGATCCTGCATGATGTCTTGAGATCTTCAATGGGACTTCAGTGTGTCGCGAGGTCGCGTCTCTAGGTTGCGCCGCGTATGATTTTTCTATGGTATTTTTGGCCTTTCTGTTCTACTGTTTATGGAACCACACTGCATTTGTGTATGTCTACAGAGTCATCTTCCCGTGTTTGAACTCTTCACGCTGCTTCGCTGGTGCGGAGTTATATTTACTATTCTCACAGGGTTAGTTACTGCACGCGAATAAACAAAATGCGATCACTTATTTATACATCTGCAATTACTGTGTCTACAGCACTATCAGCAGTTACTAAAATCCCAAGCCGAACACACCGCTAGCATAAACAAGTGGCAACTATTTCAGAGCTGGCCCCAGGTCTATATATGCTACTGACACCTTCCTTACCCCGACACCCACTCCCCAGACAAACAGTTGCAGCGACACACCAGTAAGCATTGAAAAGACACAGCCAGAATCCCAAAGCAAAGCGTTATGTTGCAGTTCTATGTAAGGGCTCGTGCATCAGCTTAACCTATGATATTTTGGGAATAACACTTGTCCCATGATGCGATGCACACTTGTTAGACCTAGTGCTAAGAGCTGGAAACATGCCTACGTACTGCACTTAAACTCTGGCTGCCAGGCAGCCAGTCTGCTTAGCCCTGGAGGCTGCTCCAGAACCCCTGGCGCAGGGGAATATATTCCTATATGGTGCAGTGCAGCAGCCAGAACAAACCAGGACCCGGTGAACAAATCCAGAAAGCACTGCTACCAACTTCACTCCTTTGAAACAGGAATCTTTCCCAAATCGGTAGCTGCTGTCTTGGAAATCCTTGAACCCTGTACTTCACACATCCTGACTGAGACTGCTACCCTGCTTTCCCCAGTAGGAAACTGCCTAGCTATTCCTTACAATAAAAAATACAAAACAGCATTGATTTTTTTTTTCTCTGCTAATTAAATGCAACATAATTAAACTCAATAACTTCACTGCCTGATTTGCAAAACACTAATTGAATCTTTAAACATACTACTCCCCTTACACGGAAAAACAGGGGCATTCAGCCATCTAAAGTGACAACTGAGAACCAGACACGACTCCAGAAGCACAGAGAGACAATATGATCCGTGCCTGAGCGTTTCCTTGGGAGAGCAGGAGGGATCTCGGCAGCCTCCCCCCCGGGCTCTGGCTCCAGGCAGAGGGGAGAGCTTTGCAAGAGAGAGGGAAAAACGAGCCGGTTCCCCCCTGACATTTGCCCACGGGCTCATCTTTTCTGACCGTGCACAAACACCAGAAGAGGAAAGTTGGGAGAAGTTGCAATTAATCATTGCGTGTAGGCCCCAAAGCGTTGCAGCACCCCGGCTTTGCTGATGCTTGGCTACACGGAGAAGACGACAGGGATGCGGGGAAATAAAATATAAGAGGGAGGGGGGAGGAAAAAAAAAAAAAAAGAAAGAAAAGAAAAAAAAAAAAAAGAAAGGGGGGGGGGAGAGGAGGGAAAAAGCGGAGGAGGAGACAAAAAGCCTGACCCACAGGGCGCCCGGCAGCGCAGGGCCAGCCCCTGGCAGCGCGGCGGGGGCACCGGGCAGAGCATCCCCCGGCCCCGCTCCGCCCTGACAGGAGCCTCCCGCCGGCCCGGGGAGCCGAAACCCGCCGGCCCGGGGGGGCCCTGCCCGCTTCCCCCAGCCCTACCGGGCCGCACCAGGCCGGCGGCTCCGGCAGCTCCGGCGGGCCGCAACGGCGGGGCGGCGCTGAGGGGAAGGTGGCGAGCGCGGCCGCCCCGCCGGGTTCCCCCCGCCTCTCCGCCTCCCCGGGGCCTCCCGGCCCGCTCACCTGCTTTCTCGATCTTGCCGGACATGTCGGAACCGGGTGCTCGGCGCTGAGGCCCTGCCGCGCAGGTAGCCGGCTGAGCGGCCACGGCGCGGGGCTGCCAGCCGCCGCCGCCTCCCGCCTGCTGGCCGGCCGGCCGGCGGCGATCCGGGAGAGGCGCTGCGGCGGCGGCGGCCTGTGGAGCTTCAGCGGCGGCGGCAGCGCCCGCCCCCCGCCCGCTCCGCCGGGCCGTGAGGGGAAGAGGCGGCCCGGGGGCTCCCGCCGCACACGCGCCGTCCCGGGCCGCAGCGCCCCCTGCCGGCCGCGCCGGGACACTGCCGCTACGGGCGGGGCGGGTATGGCCGCGGGCAGGGCCCGGGGCGGCTCCGGAGCGGCGGCGCCTCGGGGGGGTGGGCCCTGTCAGGGACCGGCGGCGCCTCGGGGGCGGCAGCGGCGGGGACAGGCGGTGCCCCCCGGGGGTGCTGGCAGGGGACGAGGCAAGGCCGTGGGGGGTGATGGCAGCGGCCTGAGGGAAACCCTTCTCCCCGGAGCCTGCCGGGCTAGGAGCGGGGCTCGGTAGCCGTGGAGCCCCGGGGAGGGTGGCGAGGCCGGGAGCGGGGCTTGGGGGGCTGTGGAGCCCCGGGGAGCGCTGCGAGGGATCTTCAGCACCAAAGGGCCGCTGCGGGCCCAGCTGCTCTCCCCCGGGGCCTCCACCGAGGGGCTGGGGGAAACCCAAAGGGGCCTCTAGGGAGGTTTTTTTCCCCTGAAAAGTGTAGTTTTGGGTAAGAGCAGGGACTCACCATCCTGCGCTGCCCAATTCTTGTCCCACCGACGTTCCCTTCAGGAACTCCTCCGGCCTCACAGGCGCGCAGAATTTTTCCCTAATTTGCTTCTGCGGCAAAATCTTTTTCACAGAGGAGTCAGCAGCAAAATTACAATTAACCAAAGAAGAACGAGGGTGGGATTTGCACAAACCCCATCGTGTTGGTTTTTTTTTAACTCGGACTGGACACCGGTGCTGCTGCCACGGAGCATCCTGGCTCCCGGCATCGTGTGCGGACCCCCAGCGCCAGGACGGGGGGACAGGGTGAGCACCGTGTCCCAGCTCCTGGGACATTTGCCATCCCGACCCCCACGTTTGCCACCCCGACCCCCAGGCTTTGTTCTGGGGTGAGCCCGGGAAGCGGTGGCAGCTCCCTGGGGAGAAGGGGGTTCCCTCTAGCGGGAAGCGACAGCAGAACTGGTGGGAAATGACCCCAGGCAATAATAAAAGGATTATGGTCCTATTTGAAGATTAACTCATTTCTACAACTTAATTAGGGACAAATGTCACAGCGGTACCTTGATTTGCAGGTGTTGCCCTGCGCTATGTGCCGGTAAATCTCTGAGCCTGGTGAGCCCTCAGAGGCTGTTTACTTCCTCTTCCTTCAAATAAATCATTCACGAGGCTGCTGTTTCTGTAACACACAACTTATTTTGAAATTATTTCATCGCCTTGTGTAAACATCTCACACACCTGGGGCTGGGCACAAGCTAGAGGAGGAAATCTCTAAGAAGGAGAGAACACATTTTCCACTTGTTAATTTTTATTTTTTTTTTAAGAGCCTCATGGAGAGTTTCTGAGTACATTTGCTTATAAATCTAAACAAAAAATATTTGGGGACAGATTCTTCCCTCACTTACACAGGTGTTGAAGGTGGCTTCTTGTAGCCAGGCTGAGCTGTGCTGACTCATTTGTATTAGTGAGCGAGAGTAACGAGGAGCTGCAGCGGGTGATGCTAATGCGAGCAGACCTGACTGTGAGTACACACAGGAAACAGACAGATGAAGTAAGAAGCTGCTGTTCTTACACCCTCCGTTTGCAGACTTGGGCAAGGAAGAGGGAGTGTGTGTGCAATAATGTGTGATATGAACAGAACAGCTACTAAATTGGAAGGTCTTTTCATAGCCTCTGATATAAAAAACCCCATTCTGCCTTCGGGGGGTGCTGGAGTTTCTCTTGTGCTTTCTGCATTAAGATGTAACTCACAGCACTGGGAAAACCTGATGCTTCTAAATATCCCATTGAGCCAGTGGGGGGAAAAAAAAACCCACCTCAGAGCTGATTGCGTTGGTGTGAACGTGTTGTTATGGACAAAGCTGGGGCCAGGAGAGCTGTGAAGAGAGACATTTCTTTTCATGATGTTACAGAGCGACGTGAGATCCCACAGGGATGTTTCTTGCTGCAGGCTGGGAAGAGAGGAGAGGGGTGATAGTAGCTGGTTACCTTCAAGAGGGAGAATTCTGAAGAGCCAGTTTTTCAGGTGCTGATGCCACATCAGGAAGAAAAGGAGAAGAATATGTGGAGTTCTGGTACAGATGTGGGTACCCGCCTTGCTGTCAGATAAGAGTGTGGTGCTAAAGTTCACCTTAGGCATGCAAGAGGGATGCAACCTCCTTCCCCAAAGGTTTCTTTGCTGGGAGGACCTATCTGTCAGCAAACCTGCCACAGCACTTGGCCAGTGATGGGTCTCTGCCTGCAAACCCCTCCGATTGAATCTGCTTCAGCCTTGCCCACCTGTGCTGACAGCAGCAAGGGAAGACCGACAGGCATCAACTGCAGCCCCGCAGGGTGATTTCCTGCCATGAGTCACTGAACTATAACAACTGACCCACTGAAGAGGGGAAATTGTGCAAGAAATGCCATCAGAACTATTGAGATGTGCCGTTAGAAAAGAGCTCTCCTGCCCTCTAGTGCCCTTCTCCTCTCCTGGGTGGCTTCTTCCCACCCAAT
Source organism: Scolopax mira (assembly GCA_004320125.1). NCBI lineage: Eukaryota > Metazoa > Chordata > Aves > Charadriiformes > Scolopacidae > Scolopax > Scolopax mira. The sequence goes on along the minus strand of BJBW01001792.1, from coordinate 106,599 downwards.
TTGTGCTCTCCTGCTCTCCTCCAGCTTCTGGGGCCACAGCTGGAGTGATGCTGTGTCTGTCCCTGCAGAAATGCCAGGAGACAGTGGCCGTTCACCCCCAAACACAGCTGTCTGAGTGGGTTTCAGTAACAGGGAATGGCTGGGATTACGAAGGGAAATGCAATTTAGCCCAAAACGTTCTTACACGATGGTTTCTGGACCAGCATTGGCCTTGGTAACATCACTGGTTGGTGTGGTTGCAATTTGTTGAAGACAAAACCAGCTTCCTCTAAAAACCTTACTCAACGTGTATGGGGGTCTCCAAGTGACAGATACACCACAGCCACCCGATGTGCCTCTGCCACCACACACGCTCAGGGTGGAAAGGTTTGCAACTGGGAAGAGGTGGAAAAAAAATATGTAGTGCAAGCAAACAGAAGCAAAAGGACAAGATTCTCACCTCCTCCTAATGGATACAACTCCTCTGAGGTCTGCAGTGGTGGAAAAAATAGGAGGGAGATAGCAGTATATGGGGGAGAAGAGGAATTTGTCAGGGAAGGAGCATGATTGTGAGCAATGGGCTCTGGGTGAGGGACTCGGAGGAGCCCTTCAGAAAGGGCCAGAGCTGGGAGCTGAAGTAGGAAAGGTCAGAGCTTCCGTATCAGTCCCCTGGAAAAAATAGATACGTGATGTGATCTGCATCAAACTTCATGTGAGCAAAAAAGCACAAATGGGAGACCTTGATTTTGGGCACATCCCCCACTTTCACCTCCCTGAGGCAGCCTCAGTGTTTTGCAGGGTTTTTTCAGCACAACATCTAACTGGGACAGACCCAGTGCCCGTCCTGCTGGAGGGAGAGACGAGGTATTCTTTGGAAAGCTGATGATCTGGGCAGATGGGGCAGGTGGAGATGTGGTCTCCCCTCTCAGATTCCCCCCCCCCGGTCCTCCCGTGGGGGTCTCACCCTGTACCCACACACTGCAAAGCTCGGGGGGATTTTCTCTGCTTCAGCCACTCTGACACATGATTGACAGGACTTGCTCTCTACCGTGGGTTTGTTGGGCTTTTTCCTTTAAAAAAAGGGAAGTTTGGGTGCTGACTCTAGAGGGCAGCATATGCCGGCACATGGGGCCGGGGGGGGGGCCGCCGCGTTGACACCCCCCCTTACCCCCTCCCGCTGCCATCAGGAGCGAAATCCCGGTGCAAGGAGGAGGAAAAAATCCCATCAGTGTTATCCCAAGGAAGCAGCCGTGAGGATGCTCACCCAGGGCACACACTGCATCAAAGCACAGAAAAGGGGCCCCAGGAGGGGGGGAGACACCGGAGCAGGCAATGAGGGGGCTCATCCCCATCTGCAGGTGGGACATCCCAACCCTGAAACACTTTGGTCCCTTCCCTGCTTGGTCACAGACTTTTAGTTTGGTTTTTTGGGGGTTTTTTGTTTCTTCCCCAGACAAAACGCTAAAAGGAATGAAGCACCAAACACAGAAAAATCTCAGCCCAAATCCCCACCTGCTGCCCAGCCCCACCAGCATCCCTATCATCCTCTACGTCCCCCCCCCCCCACCTCAGGCTGTGCCCCCACAGCATCGCTGGCTTCAGGAGGCCAAGACCAACAAATCCTTTGGCTGCTTGAAATGTCACTCGCTATTTCAGGGCTCCCCACCACAGAGAGCTGGGGGGGCAGGAGGGCAGAGACCCAAAGGTGCTTAGGCCACTGGGTGGTTTGACTGAAAAAAAAATACTGCACTTTCAGATCTGTTAAGGTGGCAGCTTGAAGTGAAGCTTTTTGATGTCTTGGTCTTTTGTGAAAGGAAGTAAATGGGAAAAACATTTTTGGCCTCGCACTCTGCCACAGGAGGATGAGGAGGAAGGCAGAGAACTCCAGGCCCTGAAATTATTAAAAACAGAGAGAGAGAGGTTAACAACTTTTGACAACCCCCTTGTACATTTAAAGTAATTAGGAAGGTGAGGGTGGAAGGAGAAAAGGCTGTAAAAGTTCTTTCTCTGCCTTAATCTTATCCCTCTATTGCGGACTATATTTCACAGTGAAGAAATAATCATGTAAATCACCACAAAATGCACATTTGGCTGAAGGAAGAGGCTAACAAGCTGTCTAGTACCCCAAGGTGTTTTTGTCAGCACTTCTTTAGTGGCCAGACGTCTGGCTGTCCTTTCACCCCACCACGCCTGGAGGTTCACATCGATAGCTCATCCTCCTGGGGTTTATTGAGGTAGTGGCAGGCAATTCAATAAAGATCTTTGCTGTGCATGGTTGGAGCTCAGCTGCTGACTTCACTGACCAAATCCTGTCTCCATCCTTACAGTCCCCGAGGAGCAAAAGCAGCTCCGAGCAGGGGCTCTGGAGCCTGTCCTGACTCGTGTGCTGTGGGTTACATTCTGGCCCTGGAGCTGGTGTTGCCGAGGCCAGGAAAGGTGGGAAGATCTCTCTTGGCTTTCAGAGCTCAGGGGACACTATATCCTGGCAGTCCTTACCACTCACAAACTCTGAAGGCATCTTCCCAGAGACACAAGTGGTCCCAAGTCCATCCCCATAGGATGGCCTGAGCATCAGCACGTGTCACTTTGAGTCACAGAGGCCGAGGACAGGCACTGCAGTTGGAGCTGTAGGTTTAAGTGAAAAAAACCAAACAAAAAACAGAAAAGGAAAAGAAAATGTGGAGATTTTTCTCAGACCAGCCACTGCTGCTGTTGCAAAGGGGAAGGGCTGGGCCACATTTCCCTGTCTGGCAGTGGTTGGCCAGCAAAACCATCAGCAAAACTAAAGAGAACTCAGCACACTGAAAACACTACCTGTGTGTTTACCCACAGCCACTGGCCACCAGCTCGTCCAGACCTCGACCAACCTCGTGCTCTGAGCCAGCAGAAAGGGAAGTTTGTCCTGTCATGGCACAGGCTGCCGGGCTCTGCCTGGTACAACTGAATTCTTCCTTCCTCTCAAGCATCGTTACAGGTCACTGCTGGAGACAGGACACAAGGAGATGGACACACTTCTGTGGCAAACCCTCTCTTTCGATCAGAAGCCACTCCTGCTGCCTGCAAAGATCCGAGAAGCTCCACGCCCAGACCTTCTCCATCACAGTGTTGTTCACATCCACCTCCATGAAGGACCTCCTGGAGAGGGAGATGAGTGGCCACGTAGGCTGGGAGTATTCAGGAGGGGCCTAATTCAGAGCATTAGATGCAAATCAGCCCTTATACAAGTGCTCTTTAAAACGTTGCTTTTCTTCCAGGTCATTTTCCAGTGACAAGTGACCCTCATGCCACAGAGCAGACAGAAGTTGAAGGTGACCCAAAAATCTCTCCCTGTAGAAAAGAGTGAAACCAAAAAGAATAATAATAATAAAAAAATCAATATTCCAAAGTCAAATAATAAAAATTGTGTTATGGAAACAGAGGTCACCCAGAGAAAAATGTAACCAGACATGACAGCCCATGTCTCTGATTTCCTCTCTCTGCCAGTCCTGGCTGGGGAGACCTCGTGCCCAGGCCAAAGTGTCACCTGCCCCGTTATGGAAGCACCATAGGGTTCATAGAGCTGACAGCAGACACAGACCAGGATGGATGGAGGTGGGGAGAGACCTGAGGGACCTGGGTGAGATGCAGAGGGTTGTGATTGGAAAGAGCAGAGGTCTTGCAGGGCAGGAAGGAGCTGTGTAGGCAAACCTGCCAGGGGAGCCCAGCACTGAACAAACGAGGCTGTGGCAGGTCAGGATGGAGATGTGCTGAATCCTGCGTGAGAGCAGAGGATCCAGGCTGGGGAGACACAGTGCTCCCCCCGAGCAGTGAGTGGTACCAGCACAGAAGATGCGCATGGGAGAGAGGAGCTGTTTTCCCATGGAAAAGCATCGCTTTCAGGGCAGTGAACTAACTTGGGGGCAAGCAGGACTTTCTCTGCCTCAGTTTCCCCTTTTGTAAGAGGGTCTTTTCACCTTTGCAATTAGGTAAGAGAAGCACAGACTCCTCTGGACCTCATTTATGAGCCCAGTAGCCGACCTGGCAGCCAGTACAAAGATGAACCAGCAATCTTCACCCAGCCCCTCAGAGGTCCCTCTCCGACGTGTGCAGGGTGATGGGCTGCAATGTCTCATACAAGTCCTTATTTTGGCTGTTCTGTTCCCAAAGGAGAGACTGGACCACCTCCCACCCCCCAGCTTCCATTACTCCGCACAAGTCCCAGCGTGCATACATTTCAGAGAGCATTGTAAATGTGGGGCACGTAGCCCTGATAATGATGCAAACTTCAAACCATTATTTCTCAGCCCAGAGCTCTTCTCTTCACCGTCAAGCCAGAGCTGATGGGTTGTTTAGTGTAGTTTTTTCCTCCTCCTTTTCTTTTTTTTCTTTTTTTTTTTTTAAACATGACCTCCTGATTCTGCCTGGGAATTTACGTTGGATTCTTTTTATTATCTCCTTTCTTTTTTTATTTTTTTTTTTTCTTCCACAAAGTTAGCAGCAGGGAGATAAACTTCCCGTGAAGTCCATTTGCCAACAAAGCTTTCTTTAGCACAACAGACAATGGCAAAGCAACACTAATGCCCTGGCTGGACACGACATTTCCAGCACCATGGTGACTGCGGCGCCTGCTCTCTGTTCCCCCACAGCTGGCCCAAGAGTGACCTTCAGCTCCATGAAAAGCTGATTTCCCTGTCAGCTGTGTCCCTGCCTACCTGGGATGAGAATCCCACCACAGGAGCAGGAGCTTCTCAACTGTTTGGCAGCTCTGTCTCAGCAATCGCCTCTCCAATTGCTGTTATCAGCTTCGTTACCTTGTTTTGCTTCTTTTTGGTAGTCAGTGCTTCCCTGCAGGCTGGGGTATTTGAAGGATGTCTCCCGTGTGCTTCGGGGTGGCTGGATTTAGCTGAGGAATAAAAAGAGAAAGTAAAATGTGTGGTGAGATAGAAGGGTTGAAATCTCAGAGTCCTGTCTCCATTAACCAAGGAAGCTCCAGGGCACTGTGGGAGAAGGCACAAAGCTCACAAACCTGGATTGTCCCCCTTTCTATTTCTGCAGATATAACTGGAACCCCCCAAAGCTGCTGTCTGCCCAGGGAGCTGTGATCAGCCCCAGACCCCTGGCTCTCCAGCTGCCCGTGTCCCCCAGGTTGGAGCCCTGCCTGGGGTGACACCATGGGCCAGAGATTAAAAAGATTTAGGACTATTTAGTTTAACATAAGAGGTGATGGGATAGAGATGAAGAAAAGGAAGGCATGGCAGGGGCATACAAAGCAACGGCTGGTGTAGAGGGGGTGCCTGGGAGCAGAGATTTGCCCTTGCAGCACCAAACCAGGAGACAGTCAATGCAATTAAAGGATGATATTTTTCAAACCAAGAGCAGGGAATATCAACAGGCAAAATTGCAGGACTCTGTCATGAGGTTCCATGGGAATGCAAAGTTCAGCAGGACCCGTGGCCATAAATCAGAACACCGTAAGCCAGAACACCACCAGCATTTGCCAGGGTTAAGTTGAACACGATACAAACTGTCCTGCCCAGGATTTTGTAGCTTTGAGGTCTTCAGCACGGTCTCTGCTGAAGACAGGATGGAGAGGTGGGGAAACAAACCTCCTGGGATAATTCCTACACCTCCAACAACCTCATGTTAAATGGCCCGAGAACAGGCCTGGAGCTACTGATGGAGAAACAAGAGCTGGATTTCAGCATCTGCCTGGAATAGATCCCGTAAGCGTCCTTGAGGGACTTGGCCGTGAGATGAGAGAAATACATTTGAGGACCTATAAAAAAAGCCACAGTGAATAATAATAGTTGGCACCTATGGCGTGCCCTTCCTCCCTGGATCTCAAAGTGACTCTCTCGTGTCTGCCTCGAGAAACTGAGGCACGATGACACACAGACACACGTAGGGCAGCTCAGCCAAGAGCCCATGGCCCCTTGCAATCCGTGCAATGCACCGACAGGTTTCCTTCCCTACAGCTGCACATCTAGTTGGCAGCAAGGCATATAAATAGGAATGCCACAGAAAAAGAAAAGCAAATTATAAATTCAGGGTCTGGTGGCTACTCGAGGAGGGTTTGGGGATGGAGGGCAGGATGCTGGCGGGCTCCTACAGCATCAGCTGCATCAGCTCACCCCACTGCCCTGCAGCAAACAGCATCCCCAGGGTGATGTGGGGACACTGGGGTCTCCAGGCAGAGCAGCTCAGATGCCTCCTGTGTAGCGAAGGGGACGGTGGCACCGGTGGGAGGAGGGACAGGTCATGCCTGGCTCACGGTGATGGGATAACAGGAGGAGTGGAGACCACCTGCTCCACCTGGCTTGTTTGGAGGGTTTTGGTTTGTTGTGAGAGGCCAAAGAAGAGGATTATACAGAAGCCTGTCAGGAGGCCAACGACATTTATAAAGTATTAATCCCTGCAGTGTGTCACTCACCAGTGTGTTTGATAGTGGCTCTGTGCTGGCTCCTGTGGTCTCTTGCCTCTCTGCTGCTCAGGAGTGCTTTTGATATGCTTCAGGGACTTGCTGGATATTTTTTTGCCCGAGTCACTTTTTCTACCAGGAATTCCTCCTCCTCCTGTCCTGCAGCCGGTCTCTCCTCTTGGATTTACCACATGGTTTGCTTTGATCATCTGCTCCCTCCCTTCCACCCCAGGCCTCCAACTTTTCCCCTCCCCAGACAAAATCCCCAGTGCCATCTCTGCCAGCTCAGCCCTATTTCATCTTTAAGCGAGGCTTAAAAGACTCTTTGCAGGGGCAACAGGGGGAGAAACAAATATTCTGCCTCCAGCCCAGCAGCACCCAGCCGTGCTGGGGCTCAGGGATCATCACACCTCAGTGACACCTCGGTGACAACTTCTGTCACTTGGCCGCCCTGGGGGAAGAGAAAATGAGCAACTGTAGCTTTAAAACAAAGATTAGATGCAATTTCCACACATCCCCCATCCCTCCCTTTCTCTCTCCTTTTTTAAAGGGAACTTGTCAAGGTTTCCATCAATAATAGATAATGTTGCATCACTCTGGCAGGTTACACCCTCCGGCTGTTTTGATATTTTCCAGAGAATTTGTCAGCAATCTTACAGCAAAGGAAGACTGGGGGAGGGGTATGAGGGCGGGGGGGGGGGGGGGGGGGAGAAGGCCTCATTAATTTTTTGTCATTTGCATTCCCACTGTTAAATAATGTATTGATTGCTCTTTCTCTTTCCCTCTTTTAATTCGCTCTCTTCTGCGGCGTCTCGCAGCCGATGGCCCTCACTCCGTGACAGATGAGTTTGTCAGAGGCAGCAGACAGGGGACGGGGCTGGGAACGCTCAATGTGACCCCGGCGCTGGCTCCAGCATCACCACACGAGTCACAGCTCTGGTGGCACCAGCTCCTCGCAGGGGGACACTGAGGTCTCCCTCAAACCAGTTGCTTAAACATCCCAGTCCGTGACTTAGTGATTCACCTCCAGCTCCTGCGGGTCGGGAGGTCGAGGACAGCAGCGCGTGGGTCCTGGCATGCTCCTGGTCATTGAAGAAGGAGTTGCCAAGAAGCTGGAGGGATGGTAACAATGCACAACCAGGGAAACCATCGCTCCTGCCCTCACCCAATGCTGAGCTCCCCCAGCAGCCACTGGGAGAGCCAACATGGGCAGCTCTGACCTCAGGAGGGCAGGGAAAATGGAAACGCTGAGGGGGTTTTGCTCCTACTAACTCAGAGAAGCTGTGGCTGCCCCATCCCTGGAGGGGTTCAAGGCCAGGCTGGATGGGGCTTTGAGCAACCTGGTGTGGTGGGAGGTGCCCCTGCCCAGGGCAGGGGGGTTGGAACTCAATGACCTTTAAGGTCCCTTCCAACCCAAACCATTCTGCGATTCTAACTCCAGCAGGAATCTGCTTCTCCATGTCTCCCACAGACCTGAGCCCAAGGCCTTGGGACACCAGACACAAGGCCCATTGAATTGGCAGCTGAGCTCAGCAAAAAATTGCACATGATTAGGGCTTTGCTCGGCTTGGCTTCCTTTTTCATTAATAAATACTTAATTACGTAGTTAATATTTTAATATTTCCTTTTAAAAATGTCTGATTTAATGGCGTTACTGCCAGCTATTTGTTTTGTATGACTTTCATGTTTATCTTCCTCTTTCATTTCTCGTTTCCCCCTCCACCCACTGCTCTGATCCCCGATGCTCCTGGTTGATCCTTGCTACTGGAAATTAGCAGCTGGGCTTTCAGCTGAAATGGAATCTGGCCCTTGGTGCTGACATCCATCAGCCAAAGGTGCTAATGTGAGTTATTAGCAGTCGGGTACTTTACCACAAATGTACCAGCCCTGGGGAGGAGAGGAGAGATATGGCTGGGGAAGGGGAGGTAGGAGAGGAGCCAGGGTAGTGAGAGGGTACGGGACTAGGGCTACTACCCCCCAAGGTCATCCCTAAAGATGGGGAGATCCTGAGCCTGTGATTGTCTTCCAGCCAAATGTATCCACCTGCACAGCTCATCTTTGGAGCATCACAGGGCTGTCTGGCAGCATGGTGTACCCAGGTGAGGGTGGAGAAGGGCCCCAGGAGTGAAGACAGAGGGGAGATGGATGTGACCTCCTGCCGTGGTGGCAGCTCTGCATCTCCTCTCCTGAGCCCTTGACTCTTCCTCCAGCTCCCCTTGTTCCAGGGTGGTGCCCATGCTGAACCCTGTACACGAGCTGGTGGATGGATGGAGACAGACACTAAATTAAAGCAGTTTTGGCATTCCCACCCTCCCAGGAACCCCCCCTACCTCATGACCTCATATCATCTGACTGCCAAAGCCAAGCTCCCAAGCAGCATTCCCACGGCACAGGTGGGCTGAGCCATGGACTTGTGCCTCACCTGGGGTGGGACATCTCCTCCAACCTTGCTGGAGCAGCCTGTTGGGATAATAAAACAAATAAACACAAGAGTTACAGCCAAGGCACTCGGGGCACCATAAAGCAGGCTAAAAGCAGAGACAGTCATTAATCCATCATAAAATAACAGCCTCTGACAACCCCAAATGCAGCAAAAGGAACGTGAGCTGGGCAGGGTGGCAAAGTGAGCGGGGAGGGGGTGAATGTGAAGTGGGGCTGGAGGTGGCAGGGGGGGAACAAACCCCAACCCAGTGGGTGAGTCAGGACTCTCATAACTCAGACCTTCCTGTCCAAGCGGGTTTGAAACCCAGTTGAAACCCAGCAACACCAGTTCAGTCCAGGAAGAGAGTTGTGCTGCACTCACCTTGGTCTTGTAGTCTCCCTGCCTCCCCTTCCCAAGGGCTGGGATATTCCCAGCAGGGATGGCACTAGCAGAGGCTGGCCAACTCAGTGCATGTCTGTGGATGAACAGTGAGAGCACAGCCCTAACGCAGGGCTGGAGACATCGTCGGGGTCCCTGTGGCTGGGCAGGGGGTGAGCAGGACATGAGCCCCATGGTGCAGGGGGGATGCTGGGTCCCAATCCCTGTGGCTGTGCCAGGACCTCGCTTGTTCTGCCGGTGGAACTGGTGGTGACGGGGCAGCACGTCAGGAAGGAGGAGATGAAACACGTTGGGATGGAAACTTAATGGGAACTCTTAAGCGCTCTGTCTTCCCCACTAATGAGGTTTCTGCACACGCGAGGGTGAGAGAAGAAAACCCACCATGTGCTAATAAAGCCCTGTGACTTTGCTGACTGGAGGCACTGGCACTAATGAAGCCACCAGAGATTTGGGATTCCTTTGGCAGGCCTGACATTGTTCCATGTAACCGTTATTTTAATTCAGTCTGAGGAAACAACAATAATAAAATAAAAAAAAAAGTAGCCACGCAGCGGTGTGAGATGCCTGGGCGATGGGTTTGGGAATGGGGGTGAAATGAGCTCCTTGACGGGTGGGATGCTCAGGTCACCCCCGGAGAAGCTCAGGTTGCCCCAAAGCTGGGCCGTGAGCACCTCCTGGGTGCTCACCAGGGAAACCCAAGCCCCGTCCCAGAGCAAGGAGGTGCCAAGGACTGTACCCAACCCTCTTTCCCCCCAGGAGCCCTTGGGGGGAGACACGGACAGTGGGAGATCAAATGCATGGAGAGGAGCACAGGGACAGACAGATGGACAGACACTTACCACCTTTGATTTCTAAGCATTTCCTAAATGCCACGTGCACTCTCAGCGGGGCTGACGGAGAGCCATCCTTGGAGAAAACCAGCAAGGGCTGGTCGATAACCTGCAGGCTAAAGATCATTTTCGGAAAGCAATAGCTTTATATATACACATATATATTTAAATATACAGACTAAACATATTAATATGTTAATATATTTATATATTATTACATTAATACATTAATAATATATCTAAATGTGCCCCCCCCTAGATATATATATATATACATAATAAACTCAGGGCCTTAATCTGGCACCAACAGCAATGACTTTGGCAGCAGCTATTTTCGGAAGCCTCACAAACACCCCCTGGGCCCCCCATTTCCTGCTGCAGAGTCTTTTATTTTAGCAGGGTCGTTAAGGAGAAGCTGCTTTGCCATCCGGGAGCCGCCGGGTTGTCCTCGGTGTGCAGGGAGGGGCAGACAGATGCCCCTTGGGGTCCTTTGGTGCTTCTTCTTAATTAGAAGCCTCGTCTTTAAGTCTTATGTGCCCTTCCACAGGGTTAGTCCCTCTCACCTGCTTAATCCTGGGAGATTATTTTCTGGTCTCTTTTAAAAAAAAACAACAAAAAAACCCAACCACCCCAAACCCTTCAGTCTTCTTGCAATTCTTTTAATTTCACCTCATTTAATTCCCTGCCAGCTTAATGACTTGATAGTAATGAATAAGATGAAAATTAGGGCTTAATAAGTGTTAAGAAAAGACAGTTTTCTTGCTGATGAAGGAAGCGCGCTGGTGGGAAAGCAGAGCCTGGGGAGAGCACAGAGATAACCCCGAAGTTCTTCCTGACCTTGAGAAACGTGATGCCAACACCGGGCTGTGACCGGTGACAGCGACAGGCTGCTGCTGGGGCCAGGGACACACTGGTACCAGGAGAAGGCTGCTGGAGGGAAGCGGGAGGGACTGGGCACAAGGAAGGGCTGGCACAGGGGTTGCTGGAGGGGAGGTGATGGTGCCCAGCTCAGGCATCCCAAATGCTCCATCACCCTCCAGTCAGGGCAGGGGAAAGCTCAAAGGCTGCAATGACCCCCATGTTTGGGGAACCCCACGTTCCACCTGGGGAGGTGGCTTTGGCCAATGAAGACCTACAACTTCTGATGGGGTGGCAATCACCAGGTCTGTGCTTGGGGACCGCAGAGCCACCAAGGAGAGGTAAATCCAGCCCCATATGGTTACGGGACCAAAATTGACATAAAATCAACACGCAAGACACTGACCTGCCATTGGGTCTGCTCCTGGGCCCAAAGTCTTGTCCAGTTGCCTCTGTGCTGGCATTATCCCAGGATCAGCATCTGGCCACAAATGGCATCAAACTGGTAGAAACATAATATTGCACTCACTGCTTCGTTTGCTGGCAGGTACCTGAGGGTGTTCCCCCTCCAGTGCCTCATGGGTTCTCCCCAGGGCACAGCCTGGCACCAGTGAGCGGGTGGGATGGTGCTTTGTGCTGACTCAGCAGAGGCAGCGCTGGCAGGACCCGGAGCACCCCATGGTTACTGGTACCTGAGCACTACCTGGCACCAGCCTGACCCTCGGGGTGGACTGTACTGGTGAGGACACTGGGATACTGATTAGATCAGCCCTGGCCTCTACCATGAGCGTGGCTAATGACAGGCCAGCCAGCTGCTCACGCTGCATTAGGACATAGGCTCTAATTAACAATGATGTTGGGACTAACAGGTAGGTCCGGGGGAAAAAGGTGCAGAACTAATTAACCTGCCAGAAAACGTGTCCAGCAAGATTCACCAACCCTGTCCACACCCAGCCCCTCCATACTGCCAACCCTACCCAAACACAGGGCTGGTTTGCCCACCCAAACAAGGGGCAAATGCCATCAGTGAGCCTGGGTGCCATCACAGCCACAACACGGGCAATACTGATGACTTCCTAACGAGCCTGGAGAGCCATCTCCTTCTCTGCCACTGGCCACGTTCTTCAAGTGAGTGACTCTTCAATCATCTCGTTCCTGGGACCCCCGGCCATCCCCTGCTCCCAATCGTTTTTCGGTGCTGCCAGTGCTTTTTCCTCCCGGAGATTGGTTTGCTCCTTCTGCTCCCGGGTGCTGTCACTTTGGAGATGCTGGTCATTTTTTAAGTGCATTTTTTGCTCTTTTGATCCTTATTTTACTTTGCTGGGAGTAACTGGGCATGACCGAGTGAGAATACCAGATCCGAGCCCCAGCAAATTGGGCTGCCTGGATCCACAGAGGGCTCTGAGCACAGCCTGGGTTAATTCAGGGCAGGGCTGGTTTGGAAGGGAGGTTTTAGGTAAAGGAAAAGCATAAATCCCAATGCCTCTAATTAACCTGACGAGCCTGCTGGGTGACAATGCCAGCAACTGTGTCTGGGGCTGAGGAACAGGTCCATCCTTGCTTCTCTCTGCTTTCCCAGTAAAGCCACATGCTGGAGGGCTGGTGTGGATGCACCCACGCTGGGACCATGCCACGTTACACACATGCAACTGTAATTCCAGCCTTTCCAGATGCAACAAGAAAGAGGTGTGTGCAGGCTTTGCAGGCAGCAGAACCATCCTCCCATCACCTCCTCCTTTCCCAGGTGCAGAGGGGGAGGCTTTGGGCAACACAGGGGAATTTTAACTCCCTTTTGCAAGGAAGAGAGTCTTTCACAGAGCAAGGACTAGAAGCAGTTAAATAGGTTTTCCCACGTAAGGGTCAGCTGAGCAGCTGAAATCCTTACCAAGGTGGAAAACAAACTGTAAGTTGAAGAGGAGAGGGGATGAGGAGCTCAAAGAGAGGTGGGAAAATCACTTCAGGGTCAAGGAATTCCCTTAGCAAAAAAGTCACCACTAAAAAACTATTAGAGGCCTCAAACACAAAATACTAGGGGGGATCAAATACCTTGACCTATTCCTGCTCGTTCGTGTGCATCTGCTTATGGCTCCTAGGGGAGACAGGAGACCTAAAAAACACTAAAAAGCCACTATTTTGTGGCAAACCCCAGCAGGGAGGAACACATGGGAAACCCCAGCCAGGCAAGCCAGTGCCTCGGAGCAGCTGGAGGTGGTGGTGGGAGCTGCACCAGGCTGGTGGGTGCCCACCACTGCCATGCCCAGGCTGGGAGATGAGGGGGTGGGTGCCTTTATTTCGAGGGGAGTGTGTGTGCTGGGAAAATAACTGATTTAGATGAGGAAATTTATTCCTCCTGGCACTGTGTACTATAGATCCATAAATAATCAGCCCTTAAAAGCAATTGCCTCTACTAAATCAGAGAGGCACGTAAACATCCCAAAGCTGCATGACTAATAAGGGGAAATTATACTGTAGAAGAGGCTTTGCTACTTGCCTTCGTGTCCACGTGGCAGAGCCTGTCCTGGAGAGCCTCTCCCCATCGCTTCGATCACAGCAGCGCAGATGGAGATGGTGTGAAAGCTCCCAAAACTTCATGCTGGCAAAGGTTCCCTTGTGGTGGGAAGAGCTGGGATCGAACCCCCTGATGGTCCTGCTTCACTGGCCATGGAGGAAACAGGAGGGAAGGGGAAAGTAAATGCTTCTCTTCTTGGGGAAAACCCCCCCGAAACCTTTTGCCTTCTAGCATCCTTTGGAGAAACCTCTCCTTGGGCAGTGCTGGAGCTGTTTTCCCAATATCCCAAGGGATGTCTCCTGTGAAGAAGGTGCTGAGAGAGATCCAGGAATGGCTGGTGCTGATGTCAGGGTGCACATGGGCATACCCGAAATGCTGCATCTGCAAGACCTTGTCAGCAGCTCAAAGCAGAGCAGGGAGGAGCCTTCCCCCTCCCTTGGGGTCTGGGTGCTGCAGCATCCCCATCCCCTCCACCTGGACCAGACCCCTCAGTACCCTGACCTACTGCTGCCAACGAGCTTTTATTCATTACCAGACCAGCACTTGGATTCAAAAGGATACTACAATCCCCAAACCCTCTTTTTAATTTTATTTTAAATAAATGCTTTTATTATAAACCCTATAATTCTCCTCCAAACCCAGTTCTGCTGTGACATGCAGCTTCAAAGAGCCCCTCCACATCAGATGTTGCTCCCACGCAGCCCGGGATCAGAAACACCTGCAGTGGAGATCGATCGCCTGATTAAGGGGAATTGATTGCCCCGGCCTCATTAGCATATTGTTAGTGCTGACCCCTTGGCCGGCCCTGCTCAAGCGGGCTGTGACCTGGATGGATTAGAAAGCCAGTGAGCTGAGGCGGGATGGGAAATCAGTAAATTGGAGTGGGGGGAGACAAAAATCCTGCTCGATAACATCCACCTCATTATCCCACCCATCAGCCCGGGAACATCACAGGGAATGCAACTCCTGGGGTGCATCCCCTGCCTGCAGCGGTCCCCAAGCAGAGCATCCCCAGTGGGGACCATGGCAGGTTTCTTGGGGAGCTCCAGCCCTTTTGAACGTTGACTAACAGGCTTTTTTTTAGTGCCGTGAGTCAGTAGCCCCATATAGGATTCCCATCTGTGCTGTGTGAGGCCTCGCCAGACTGTGTTTTAGGCCCCCATCCAAACGAAGCTGAAGAACAAGTTGAGTTTGATTTGTTGGGGTTTTTTTATCATCCTAAGTTTTGCACACAAAAGAAGGGGAGAGGAGCCCAGGCTGTTCCCAAGGCCCCGTCCAGCCTGAACCTCCCCAGGACCCACCTTGTGAAGGACTTACCCTGGCTCAGGAGGCAATGGACAGAGAAGACCTTGGTCCAGCCTGGTGGTCACCAACACTAGTGGCACTGAGGGGATGGAGAGCCCCCAGTGTCTGGTTTTGCAGGAAAATCTGGGCTTGTTCTGAAGACCTGGGCTACGGCACATCCCAGCTCTGCTATCTGGGGGGGCATGGAAAGTATTTCAGTTTGATTAAGGGACCATGGAGCCTGGGAGGGGTTTAGAGGAGCACCTTCAACAGGAGACCTGGAAAAGCTGCTGCCCCCTTCCCCACCACGCTGTCCCCATCTGCAGGATGGAGGTGCCCATGTCTGACACCAGCGCCGCGGGTCTTCTTTGGTTTTATGATGCATTTACAAAGTAAAAGCTGCTAACAGCAAATAAATTCTGTTTTCCCAAATAATTAGTGGAGATTTGCCAAAAAAAAAAAAGATTTTCTTACTTCCTCACTGCTATTTGGGACGTTGCTGCAGGGAAGCTGCCGGTTGCAGCCTCGCATGCAGTGGTATTCCCGCATGGGATGAAGTCCTCCACGTGGCTGCTGCCCATCAGCTCTCATTATGGTCCCTTTTCTGTGTTGGGTGAATTTTTATTGCAGGAGATTCCTTGCCGGCAGTCTGCGTTCAGCCCTTTGCTGGATACTCTAACACAGCAAATTAATTAGCGGCGATGTGTTAACTACCCGTGAATCTCATAACTGTAATTGCACCGCAGCGCTCCGGCGAGGAGTATTTGATCTCCTATTGATTAATGAAACAGGTTTCCCCCCCTTTCACAAGATGTCTCGCTTCCCGCTGGTTTCGTGCCACCATTTTTGAGGAGGAATAACCCAACTGAGGAAAAGCCGGAGTGCGGGAATCACGGCTGCCAGTGGGACGGATGCAGCAGCCGGTGGTGGTTGTCCCAGCATCAGTGGGGGAGAGACGTGCACCCAGGGACCACACGCATCCCACAGCATCTCTCAGGTCCAACAGGTACCCCAGGGAACATGGGACCCCAGGGAAAAGCTCCCTCCAGCTTTTCAGCCACCAACCCCAGGGAGGTACCTCTGAGGCGTCCTGGTCACGCAGCCACAGGGGGAGGAGTAAATCTCCCACCCAGCACCGAGGGATGCTCTTCCCCACACCAGTTCAGGGCAATGTGAAGGGACTGGCCCCTCTTCCTGAAGGACTCTGTGTGGGACCATGTTTCAAGCAGCTTTTCATAGAGAAAAAAGCCTTGCCTGTGCTTTTCCAACTTCAGGAAAGGCAAGAGCCACCGCTCCCCTCAGCCTGGTCCCCTCCAGCACCGGAGGAGCCTCGTCCCACTCGGCGCCAGGCTCCATCACCTCTGAAATGGAAACGAGGAAGTGGGATTCATCTGAATTACAGTGACCCTTCCAACCCCAACGCTTTACAGGAATGATTACACATTATTTTATGAATAAATAATGTCTCGCTACATATTTCCACCTGTTCTGAGCACCTCCCAGTGATCTCTGTGGCTTTCAGAAAGGGAGCTGGAAAGAGAAATCTCTTTTGCAGGCAGCAGAGATGTTTGAAGCCTCCTTCATCCCGCATTTCAAGTGTTTATCTCCTTCTCTCGGCGCAGCTGTGCCTCCTCCGTGGCAGGCGGGTGCGACTCAGCAGATCAAACTCTCCACGTCAAGTTTGTGCTGCTGCGGGTCCCTCTCCCGGTCCACAGGCACTGAGCCACTAAAGGGAGAAACAAAACCCAGCTAAAGTGGGTTGGCAGCTGGATCCCAGAGACTGGTTCGTTAATTAGCTGATTAGCCACCCCCCTGTCCAAAAGGGCAGCTTCTGCATCGCTTTGCTCGGCAGCGAGGAGAAGCCGGAGTCTGCAGGAGGTGCTGGGATGGCAGAGATGCCAGAGATTGCAGAGGGGAAAGCAGAGAAGCCCTCGCCACGTTGGGGATAAATTACTGTTGTTTAAATATCTCCCTTCTCCTCTATGGAACAGGCCAAGAAATAAATAGCAAATATTGCTTTACTGTGCCCTACCACCTCCACCCACCCGGCAAAAGGCAGGGTTATAAAAACGGCCGTGGCCTTCAGAAAAACAAACCAAACCAAACCACCCAAAATCCCCCCGCGTTCTTCCTCTTTCCATCCCTTGTCAAAATAAGCAAATGAAACAACATGCTGAAAATATTTTGCCACCACCCCTAATGTCTCATGCTCCCCCTCTTCATGAAATTAGTCTTGGCCAAATGTAATTATTTTAACATCATTTCCCAACAAAGAGTCGAGATACTCCATTTTTTAAGTATTACGAAGAAACATTTTGACACCAACCCCGACCCCTCATTCATCAATTCCTCACCTAATTCAGCACAAGCTCATGAATAATTTCCATCAGCCTGAAACCACTTATCACTGATGAGACTTAGCCCAAAGTGCCCACACCGAGGTGGGCATCCTCTCCCCTCCCAGGAGATGCAGCAGCGAGATGCCCAGCAGCTCCTGGGAGCTGAGGACCTGCAGGACTTGCTGAGAAAGGTGACCCCAAAGTCCCTGCATTGGCCAAGGGGCTGCGATGGACCCGTCTCAGGTCTCAGCTCTTCTCTCTCCAAGGGGCTGCAGAAGCCTCTCCCTCACCCAGCTGCAAACCCCATACCCAGGAAGGGGCTTTCTGGGCTGGAACAGCAATGCTTGGGGGTAATTTTGGGGGCAGGAAGGCAATGAGCTCCCATCCCACCTCCCTCTTCTCTCCGTGGCAGGCTGATGGCAGCATCAGCGTGTGCTGCCCTCAAGGGCTTTCAGACAGTTCACACACACCTCAGCAGAGCAGGGGCTGCCTCTTGTTCTCATTTTCCTGAATAAACTTTACTACAGCAGAGAATTTTCTGCTTTGATTTGCATTAGCATTAGGGGGTCCCCCCCCAGTTCAGCTGCTGGATGCCCCAGCCTGCCTCCACCACGAACCCCGCTGTAAAACCACACAGGAACCTGAGTCTACATCTTCGGGCTGACTTGCAACAGAATATTAATTTTTCCTTATGAAATCTTTTGAACTACGTTTTCCCCTTCCTGGGTTCTCCTGGAATCAGCACGTGGGTGTTCGGAGCCGTTTTACAGCATCCAGCTTCGCAGCCAGTGTTACCAGTGGGGTTAAGCTGGAAGTTCTCCTCTCCTCCTTACGGCGTTGGCAGCTCTGCACGGTTGTTTTTAAGCAATTGGGAAAGATGTAGCCAGGGGTCCCAGCTAAAAAAATGCCATGGCCTAACCCAGAAAACATTAAATGCTGGTTAAAGCACCCACGGGTTGCCAGAGGGGAAAGTTTTGGCAGCCTGGGCTGGCCTTTGGGGAGATCCTCCCATGGAGTTCGCAGTCCAGTCTGGCAACACACCCCCACCCCATGCCCAAATACCAACAAGGAAAGGTCCTCATCCCCTGCTGAGCCTCCCTGGGGGATTTTTTACCATCCCCTCTCCCACCCTCCTTTTCCAGCAGGGTCCATGTGCTGCCCAGATGGCAGCAGGGATGCTGTGCCGTGGCCGCAGCGCCCAGGGTGAGGCAGAAACCCAGGTGTTGGGTTTGGAGCAGCACGGGCTTTGCAGACACAAGGAGTCAGAGGTGGGTCCAAGGTGCTCCCCGGGCACCCGTGGGCAGGGGATGCCCTTGGGAAGCAACTCCCTCCGGGCAGAGGGATGGTGTCACCCAGTGCTGAGACATCAGGCCTTGCCCTGGCACAACTGGGCTGGTGGAGCCATCCACTCCCCATGGGATGCTGCCTCTGCCACCTGCCGAGAGCCAGAAGAACAAAACACGCCCGGGTGGGTGGAGAAAAATGAAAAAAATGTGAAAAAAAAACAACAAAGAAGAAGAAGAAAAAGGAGATTAGAAATTATAAGCGGCATCAGACAACAACAACAACAAAAATATACAGCTTTCTCCTCAAACTGTTCTTTTAGTCCCAACAGCTTCTGCTGTGCAGAGCTCACGTCTCAAAATTCACAGCTGCTCCAAAAAAAAAAAGAAAAAGAAAAACTCATGCATTATTTATTCCTGCTCAGATCAATCCTTCAGTGTGCTGTCAGCGAGGAATCAAAGCCCCAACAAGGCAGGCGGGGGGAGGAAATGGCTTCCAACCCCACCCCGAGTGGCTAGCAGGTCCTTTGGCTGGCATGTCACCTCGTCCCCTCCCTGTCCCCCTCCCTGTCCCTGTCCCCATCCCTGTGCGGCCGCGGTGCCTGTGCCTGCAGGAGGCTGATGGAGCCCCACACACACGCCCCATTTCTGAGCTGCTTCCAAGACCCTGTGTATTAATAATTGATGGCAAAAGCTTATTTTAAGGCACAGAAGTCACCTTGTTCCCAGCGAGGCTTCTCCTCCTCACCCCCAAATCCAGCCTATTCCCACCAGCACGGCACTAATCGAGGGCACTTTATTCCCGACTCTGCCTTGCCCACGGTGACTCCATCTCCCACCCGCAGCCTCTGAAGCTCTTAAATTCCTGTACCGCTCGCTGCAGCCAGCACCCCCCTCCCTGCCAGCTCTTTTCCCCTGCAAAATGACAGGGAAGTCAAAAAAGAGCAATTACAGCAGCCGAGGGCAGGTGCTGGCCCCAGCCCCATCTATTCTGGGCTCCGTAGGGGTCTTTCACAAAGCCACAGATACGGAGGAGATCAGAGGGCAGGGGCTTGCAGAATCTGGAAAAACCACCACTTGTCCCCCCGTCTGGTATGGAACAGGGTTGAGGGTGGGATGGAGAGAGGGAAAACATCATAATCTTATTTTTCTTTTAACTTTTCAGAGGAAAGATCCATCCCTGCAATGAGAGATGGGCAACTGCCCTGCATGCAGGGATGCTCCGGGTTTCGGATCGTGACCGGGAGCATTTCCAGCAGGTGGAGGCCGGGCTCTTCCCTTGCCCCGTGGCGAGGCCGGCTCTCGCAGAGGGGATGTGGGCAGAGCAGTGTGAGGTGATGCTGGTGCTGGGGCTTTGGGCAGGATGGCAGAGCTGCTCACAAGCCCACAGCACCGCAGCAAAGCATCCCAATGTGCTCACTCAGTGCCTTGCCCGGCTGCTTTGGAGACAGGCGAGAGCTTCAGCGGAAGAAAGCATCCCTCCCCCGCCATAATTTGTGAATTTCAGGGCATTTTACATCTTTACTGACAGCACCAAAGAGCCCGGTGCAGTATCTGCTCCCGAAATCGCTCTTTCCCCACAAGCTCCACCAACCAGCCCCAATTCACTTGCATGGCCTCAAAACCTTGCCTCATTCTCAGGGATAAGATCTTTCCTCCTGAAAATGCTGGTTTTGGTCTCTGTCTTTCCCACCATGAGCTTTGTGCTGTCAGAGCTCTGGTCTCAACCTCCTTCCCACAGCATCTCTCCTCCTTGGGCATCTCCATTTCCCAGGGTGGATGGAAGGATGCTTAATTAGCCCTTGCAAAGCACTGGGTCCATCATTAACCACCCTCCTGCTCTCAGTCTGGAGATCATTTTGCGCTCTAGCTCCACTTCTACAAAGCCCAACCACAGCTCAGCACCCGGAGAGAAAGCCACGAGCAGGCACAAGACCCAGACCCCATCCCCTGCCATGCCCGGGGTCCTGAGGGAGTTCACCTTCGCACCACCCTGCCGGCAAAAAAAATTGCCAAAAAAACATTGCCAAAACCCCAGACAATCTGCATTTCCCACCCCCTTCACCTGCCTGTACCCCACCGAGTGAGGGGCGGTGGGCGCACGGGGCTCAGCTCTTCTACCGGGGGGTTGTCCCCTCCCCGGTGTCCCCATCCCACAGCCCCCCATGCTCCGGGAGAGTCTCCGGCGCAGCCCTGAATTCCCACAGCACCTTTCCCTGGTGCAAAGCCATTTATCACGACGTGCAAACAGCTTGCTCGCTAAAGGCCACGCCGTGACAAGACGCCAATAGGTGTATTTACATTCGATATGTCCCACTAATCTGGCCTTCAGGAAGCCACTGCTGCATCTGTCCTTTCGTTCCCGGGCATCACCTCTTTAATCAGTCTCTCGTTACTGATCACAGATTGATTTCAGTTCCAGTAGCCAATAGGTTTTCCTTTTAATTTTCAGCATCACATTTAATTAAAGCAAGGTGGGTCCGACCCCATCAAATCGTATCAAAGTCTGTCTAAGCCCCAGGTGAGTGAAAACACCAGCATAAATTATTGATTAATCTTTGTTCAGATTAATCTATCACTGCCTCTCCCTGGGCAAGTGCGAGGACGGAGCTTGTGAGATGTTTGTCTTGAGGCAGCTCTTTTGAGGCTGCTGAGGACACGGTGGTGTTTCTAACCAGGGCTAAAAACTTGTCCCTGGAGAGCATCACACATCCCTCACTCCCTTTTCCCAACAAATCCCAGCCCTGGGGCCGAGCGGGTGCAAACTTCACCCTGGGAGATGCTGCTCAACTTCCAGAGCTTGTTATCCTCTGGGAGAAGGGGGCAAACTGCAGCAAGAAGTGGGATTAAAAAAAAATAAATCCCCATTTCTGCACAAAACTCAGACTAAAGGCCCTTGGGCTGGAATGATAAGTGTTTTTCCCCAACATGGGGTGCCCCGGGGCTGAAGGGTTAGGAGGAGGGATGCTCGGGGCAGGGAAACCCTTCTCTCCTGCCCGGCTGCTGCTGCTGCTGAAACAGATTTCTAAGGGATCGATGGAAACCACCACAAAGCTCATACCTGGAGGCAGTTTCATGTCAGCGTGTGGAGATGAGGGAAGACAAGAGGTGGCTGTGATGGGGAGAGAAAACCTGCCAGACAGACATAAAGCGAGGTGCCCCCGCTGGTGCTGGGGAGGTTTGCCCCAGGTGAGCCCTGCCAGCCCTGAGTTGGGGGGGGCTTTTCTGCCCCTCCTGGGCTGGGCGAGATCCTGGGCAGAGAAATGATATAGAAATTCTAAAAAGCAGCAGAGCTTTGGAGAGAGAGGTCCTCTGGGGCTCTGGTCAGAGCTAGCTCCTCCAGCACTGCAGCAACCCAAACCTGAGAGCAAACATGCTTTTGGATTATGAATAAAGATGGAGCCGAGGCGCCCCTCCTGCTGCCTCTCCTGCCTGAATACTAATTGCTGGGCTTGAGATGAGACCGCTGAAATGCAGCTTGGGGGCCAGGGGCTGGAAGAGGCAAAGGTGTATTTTCCCCCACCATCTGGGGGAAAAACAGGTGGCTTTGCTGGATCCAGAAAACTTCTGTTCTTGGAATAAACTTTGGATGCTGCCAAAACCAGAGCGGGGTGAAGGGCTGGATAGAAATAGCTGGAGAGTGGGGAGGGATTGCCAACAGCATCAGATCAGCTCGTGAGTCAGCAGCATTAGCTCTCACCTCAACAAGCAATCTGCAAATTGTGCAAATCTGCTTTTCACAGTTCACCTCACCTGCTAAATGGCCTCAGATTTACAGCTTGGGTGTTCACGCTCAAAAACGACTGAGTTAATGAAGAAGCAGAAGGGGGGGAGAGGGGGGGAGGAAGGGAGTTAAAACAAACACACGAGAATTTGGATCTCATTTGAGGAGATGGCTGGAGCAGTCCCGTGCGAGGGTTTATGCCACAGGATGCTCAGCTGAGCTCATTTTGCAGTTACATCCCCAGAAACACCTGAGACCAGCTCCTGCCATCCCTTTGGCTTCCCCCGTCTGAAGCCCCCACCCCACAGGGGCACTCTTTGATCAGGTAAAGATTTCCAGTCCTTCTGGATTAAAATCCTCCCGTCATCAAACACAAACTGGAGAAGGGGATCAGTCTGTGCATAGAGAAGATGAAAGGGGCCGTGTTTCCCCTCCCTGTGTAAAGTGGGGAGATCAATACTGAGCTTCCACTGGGATAAAAGAGCCAGTTCGGCTGCGGGGGAAACTGCCTGGGAAGGAGGAGGCAGGAGAAGAAAGAGTAGGTGGAAAGAGCCACCCCAGGGTTTACCTTTAAAGTATTTTTAGCACCGAGCTTGGGAGAAAAAGCTGCAACCAAATAGTTCAGAGCAGGACAAGTAGAGGACATGGGCGTCTCGCGGAGTTACCTTTGTGCAAAGGTCCTCAAAGCGGAGCTGGGGAGCGAAGAGGGAGCTGAGGAGAAGAGAGAAAGTTGCAGTGAGTTCAGCTGCTTCTTGTGCTGAGCTTCTTGAAAGCGTGTGAAAGGAGGATGGTGGCTTTAAAGCGTCTCCTGGGGTCTCACACCTCGGCTTTCAGATCTTTGAAAGAAAAATCTATCAGCTCTTCGCACAGGGCTGTGTGTGGGAAGGTACCTGTTGGTTCTGAGTGTGTGACATCTCAGTGTTCAGAAACCCTTGGGTGATGTGCCTGATAGTCCTCAGCATTCACAGAATCACATGGGGTTGGAAGCGACCTCTGGAGGTCATCTAATCCAACCCCCTGCCAAAGCAGGTCCTCCTAGAGCAGGTTGCACAGGAACGTGTCCAGGTGGGGTTTGAATGTCTCCAGAGATGGAGACTCCACCACCTTTCTGGGCAGCCTGTTCCAGGGTTCTGCCACCCTCACAGGAAAGAAGTTTCTCCTCATGTTTAGATGGAACTTCTTATGTTCAAGTTTGGGCACCACTGAAAAAAGACTGGCCCCATCCTCTTGACACCCACCCTTTAAGTATTTATAAGCATTGATCAGATTCCCCCTCGGCCTTCTCCAGACTAAAGACCCAAGACCCTCAGCCTCTCCTTGTAAGAGAGATGCTCCAGGCCCCTCATCATCTTTATAGCCCTCTGCTGTCCCCTCTCCAGCAGTTCCCCATCTATGGAGCTGTGCCACCCTTTGGCCCTAACCTGGCCCCAAGGTCAAACCACCATCTCTCTCAACAAAACCCTCCCAGGTTTAATGCCAATCTGTGCACCAGGGGCTTTTCCATGGGCACAAGCCCTCAGTCACCTTTTCCCACAGAAACTGGGAATGTCAATCCCATTACAATCCTTAATTCAAACGGTGTTTGCTCTCTTTTGAGATAATGTCATCCTAATGTTCTCCAACTGGCTGCCATTAATCTTGCACCAGAGACAGACAGACAGATCATAATGAGTGGAGGGAGAGGGGGGATCTGCAGCACAGATTGATCAAGCATGTTACAAAAAGGTGATGTGATTTATGTCTATGTTACACAATAAATTAGGATATTTCTATAAGTGTGTACAAGTACGTGCCCCACTCACAACAGCATCATTTCTTTCACTGGCTGCATAAACATAATGGGGAGACATTTAATGGGGTGCAATTAAATCCTGGTGGGAGAAACACCTTCCTACAAACAGTGGTTGGAAAAGGGAACAGTCCAGGGCACCTCTACCCTGTACTGGGGACCTGACACCTCCCCTGCTCGCACAGAGCAATGTGGGGGCTGTCAGGTCTCCCCATGGCATGACCCCCCTACCTCTCTTCTTGAGGTCTGGCCCCCCCTTCTCAGTTTCTTCCCCCCAGCAATGCCAGGCTTCATTCCCTCTTCCCACAATGTGTCCGTGAGATGAGCACCAAACAGTTCATCCCTTCTCATCCAGCAGCTCTAATCCCAGACCCCACAGACACCCCCGGGACCATGCCACCTCTCCAGTGTGACCCTGTGACATCCCAGTGGTCCCAGTCACCCCCTTCTGCTGATCCTCAGCCCTCCAGCATGTCCCATGCTCAGGCAGAGACCCCAGATGACACCCTTGGAGATGTTCTTAAACCAACAGTGGGATCCAGGCTCTTTGCCCAGACCTGTCTCTGACCTCTCATTGCTTCAGAGGTTCACAGATGCCTACCCACGAGCTACCTCCATTTTATTCAGCCTGATAAAGCATTTCCTCTTGTCCGAGAGCATCACCTCATGAGGTTTAACAGCTGCTGCATTCCCTCCCAGAGATGGTTGGATTGCTGCACCCTGGGACTGGTCCAAGATCTATTGAAGCCATTCCCATTGACATCAATCAATCCAAGATTAAAAAGGGCTTGTAAAGTCTGTGATACCTCAGGGATGAAAGATACAAATATAACTATTTTCAAAATTTACATTTTAAAGGAATCTGAGTTCCCGTAGCCAATAAAAACCAGCATTGCCTGTTGTAATGAAAACCAGGAAATTGGTCTCATCCTACGGACCCTGACCCCAGGGGAAAACCTGCTGAAATCCATGTGCAGGAGGATGGAGTGGAGCCCGTGTGCCAAAACCCACCTCTGAACCCACCTCGAAGAATGCTGAAGCCAGGAGACTCTTCGGCACTGACAGCCTTGAGTGGGAAATAGCAAATGCACCCTGTTTTATGGAGCTTCCTCAAAATAGTAGAGGAAGAGAACAAAACACCAGGTATCTGGATGCATAAGTTATGTCTTTGGAATAGGACCCTAAAAAGGAACAGCTTTATGTAAAACTGGTAAAACAACAGAATTAAAATAGCATTAAACCAGTGCTGAGAGTCTTTCAAGAAAACGTTTTGGTTGGCAGCACCAATTTAAAAATGCAGTTTACAAATCAGTGACTTAGAGGTGGGGTTTTAATTTCCATTTTGGTGTTTTGTTGTTTTGTTTTTTAACTTAATGACTTTGCTCTTTGAATGTCCTTTAAAAGCTTTACTTTTTCCACCTTGCATCTTACCAAATAGTTTTCACACAGTGCTTGGGCAGAGCTCTGATGGCACTGTACTTGGGGAAAAGTAAAGTAAATCCACTTTTAATCTCCAGGGATGAAGGTGTTACTTTTTGTTTATATCACCACTATTTAATGATAAATATTTGCAGCATTTCTGATAACTTGGGCGAGGACATTATCGATTTCTCTCCTTTGTGCTGTAAGGTGGCTTGTATTAAAAAAGAGATAACTCAGCTCTTTTCTAGCTCGGCACCTGCTTAGGAAAAGGCCCTTGTTTGACTGATTTTTAAGTAGCAGTAAACCAGCCCCCTCCTCCTCCCATCCTCAAGAAAACCCTTTAAAAAATGTTCTTAGATGAAAAACAAATACTGACCTTATTTTGCTGAATTTTGTAACAGTCCATTAAAACAACCAAAACAATTATTAACAGCAACAAACGAAATGGTTTGGAAACTGAAATGTGAAATATGGGACTATACCCGAGCTAAATTTGTGAAGAAAATGTACAGTTTTACAGCCTCCTGAGCAAATATGGGAAATTCTTTCTTGCAGTATCCCCTGCGTGGTGGTACCAGCTGCAATAATATCCGAGAGTTCATCTCTAATTTCCCAATACCATTAACACAGTTGTCAGCAGAGTTTGAGCAGGACTTTTCTTCCTTCCCCACTGCTCCTTTAAGGATGGAAAAACGTCCTATTGCTGTAATTTTAAATGTTTCATGGCAGAGCCTCGCCACTGTCCTACATCAGCAATTTGCAGTTGTAATTTCACGGGTGCCTGTAATTATGGGAGTATAAGTGAGGTGCACAGTAAAAACAAAAAGAAAATCTCAAGAGCTTAACAGCTTTATTTTTTTGGCATGTTTTGTTAAATAGTCTCAGTTTAATTTCCCCGTGCTTTTTCAGCAGGAGAAAAATATTTAATACAAAGAATCTAATTTGACTGTAAGCTTCCACGGCTGTTGCCTCAATACCACGTGCAGTGGTGGAAATGGAATTGAGTGGGAGGGGAAGATCAGGAGCACATCGTCCATCAGCATCAATCACCCCCCCTCCAGTTACAGGGGGAATTGTCAGCCAAACCCCAGAGGTGGATTCACACCCTGCCAGAGCAGAGCAGACCCTTACATGAAGGAATGGTTTCTTTCCCTCACTCCCCTTAGCTTGGGAGAAAACCATGTTTTTGGGAAATTTAGGAAGAAGGGGGTTGGAAGTGAACGAGTGTTTCATCAGGACAGTCACCTTTGGCTCAGGAGGAATTTATCACAAGAGCAGGATTTCTACAAGAGCTGGGTTAAAACTCAGAGAAAGAAAACAAAATGGAATGAAGCCTCCTCTTAAGGTCCTCAGTGCTCAAATCCAGCATTTTGGGACCTCACCCTGACCCCAGGACTGGCCAGGCCCCCTGGGGATCAGCTTTATTCCCTCCAGCAGGATGCAGACAACCACCAGCCCCTGGGCAGAGCTCTCCCCAGTTGCCATTTTCCTCTGACATTTTGCTTTCCTTCTGCTCCCCCGGTGGGTTCCAGCCTCTTCAGCTCTGGGAACGGGGGACTGGCTGTTTTTTTCATCCAGCAGAAAATAAAGGGTGTCCACAGGTCACTTCTCCCCATCGCTGCTCTAGAGATTGTTCTGAACCAAGGGGAAGCCACAGCCCCATTGTCATCCCAGAGCCCTGGCTGCTGGGACTTCAGTGCTTTTAAATAAAAAAAAACCCAAAAGGCTCCTGGCTTTCTCCTTAGCATTTTAAAGAGGGATCGTCAACAGTCGCGAGGCTATAAGGAAAGGAAAAGGGCTAAAAATACCTTAATAAAACCAAAATGCATGCAGGAAGTGCAGATGGTGAGAGACAAGGGCATGGCAGCACCGCACAAGCGCAGGCTGCTTCTCCCCGCTATCAATTTTATTTTTATACCAAGGCTACGGAGAAATTTCCTGCTAATAACTCCTCACCTGCGGACGCCGAATGAGCAGCCCGTCGTGAAAACTCAATAGCTGAGAAGTTGGCACCACGGGTTAATTGTCATCGGGTAGATAAATCCCAGCCTGAGCTACTCTCTCACGAATATAACTCTTAAAATCACGTTATTGACGCAAATATTTGTTCTTATGAATTTGAGCTAAACTCACCATTAATATTTCTCACATATTTTTTGTTTTTTCTGGAAATATTCCTCAGCTGATTCACAGGAACTTGTTGGAGATGTTGAACGACCACAGACCCGAGCGTGGAGCGTCTGTAAACCCAGAATGACTCGTCTCAGCATCTCAATAACAAAACCTCTCCGTCCTTGATCCCAGCCCTCTGCTTTTCAAAGCAACTTTTTGATCAGCCCAAACCCCTTTATTGCCAACTGCAAGGACTCTCATTTTAAATTAGCTTCCTTATTAACACAAAAAAGTAAATAAAATGAGAAATGCTCAGCTGTCCCCAGGCTCTCACAATTCAATGTTCAGTAAAAGACCGTTCACGTTCCTATGTCATTCTTCACTTTTGTCCTCCCTTTTCATTTTTACGACACAAACCTGGTAATCAGGTATTAGGGCCACTGTTGAGCTCTACAGAAGATAAAATGCCAGATGATAAAAAAGGCCCAGTTGTTGCAAAGGCAACAACCCCTGATCTCTCCTCGTGTTAATGAGGAGCACATCTGGAGACGTCTCTTGTTTTGATCACTTGGATTTAAAAGGGAACTAAAAAAGACAACCTCAAAAATTCTAACAAGTTCGTGACACCCACACGTCTTTATAGGAACTAATTATCTGGTATTGAAATCAGAGTCCTTCAAAGCAAGAGTGGTGACACGGACCCCAATGACTCTGAGCCAGACAGGGAACAGCCATCTCCATCCGTGCCCCAGCAGCTTCCCACTGAGTGACCAGGGGCAAACAGCCCAGTTCTGAGGTGGAGAAATCCCATTGAAGCCAGTGCTTCCCCCTGTTTAATTGCAGAAAATCTTCTCTTCTGAAGGGAACCAGGTGAGTTTGGAAGAAAAGCCCTGCCTGGAGATGGCGTATTTGTGATAAACTGGAGGAATTGGGGACTTCGGCAAAGGGCTGTGAGGTTCAAACCTCCTGGAGGAGCCAGTTCCCCCAGGGAGCTGGGGCAGGGACTCTGGGACACAAATTTAGGTGCTAAATTCACTGATGAAACCTGCCTGATCTGTCACCCTTTTGCATGGTTTTGAACTAAATCTATACCCTGAACCTGCAATAAGGTCTCACAGGCAGAGGTGTGACAGCAATAGGAACGTTGGTGGGAAACAGCTACTGAATGAGACAACGGAGCCTCCTGGTCACCCACCTCCCTGTGAGCACCAGGAGCCACATCTCCCCACTCCTGGGGCTCAGCCCTTGGTGTGTATTGGAACAGAGGATTCCCATAAACACCAGCACAAAGCCTAGTCCAGGGGTGTAACCACACCTGGTCCCAGCACTGCCTTTGTGCAAACCCTCCATCGAGGGCAGCCCAGTTCCTCTGGAAGGTTTCGTTCGCCTTCCCAGTTGCCAGGCCTGGAGAGAGTGGGGATGAGGATCAGATGAGGATCCTCGACACATGCCAGGGTTCAGTTTGTGCTCTCACGGCTCGGTGCCACCTGAAGGACCAGCCCCTGAGACAGGACTGCAGCAGCACAGCACGGCGCAGAGCTCCAAGGCTTCCAGGGAGAGACAAATATCCTGATATTTAAGCTGTGTTTTTACCTTGAAAAGCAATTTTCGAACGCACCGAGCGATTCTGACAAGGCTCACTGGAACCACGTGTA
This sequence comes from Scolopax mira, assembly GCA_004320125.1. Classification (NCBI taxonomy): domain Eukaryota; kingdom Metazoa; phylum Chordata; class Aves; order Charadriiformes; family Scolopacidae; genus Scolopax; species Scolopax mira. The sequence goes on along the minus strand of BJBW01001792.1, from coordinate 77,597 downwards.
CAATGATGCTTTTACCCACCTGCCAGCCCTGGGATGCAGGGTCAGATGAATCTCCTCTCACTTTATCATCATCATCATCATGGCTGAAAAATTGTTCTACAAGACGAAGCGGGTCTCACGTGCACTTGCAGGAACCATCATGGTTTCGGAGCATGCAGGCAGTGGTGAGGGTGGAACCCGATGAGCCTGTGGTGGGTTGAGCTGAGAAGGCATTTTGTGGCCCAAAAACCTGCAGAAGCTTGGCCGGAGACACAGAGCCCAAGCTGTGGGTACAGCCAGGGGTGCTGTGCTGCTGTGGGGGCTCCTCTCTTCCCAGTAACATTCCTATAAGGGTAGTGGGAGAGACCAAAGAGAAAAGGCAAGCACCCTAAGACTTCTTTAAGCCCCTCTCCAAAGGCTTGGGCAGGAACAATCCTGGCTTTGAGACCCTCCCTAGCACTTCCCGCTCGCTCCCTCATTGCATTTCCTGGGTTAATATTTTAACATGGGCTGCTCTCGGTGGTGAGCAGCTCCCAATTAACCCGGGGACTAATTTAAAAACTGCATTTGTTTCCGAGCAGACATTAAAAACTTCACAAGAAGGCAACAAATATACAAGAAAGGGAAGGGAACTAAAAGGCTTTGGTTAGAAAATTAAAGTTGTTTGCCATGGCTTGATGGCTTAATCAGTCGATCAATATTGTTCACAGGGCAGGCAGGGAGGGAGCCATGAGCTGTGATGAAAAATGCATGAGGGGACAAGGGAGACCTGGGAGTAGAAAATTAAAAAGTCAGCCTGTTACATTTGTCCAATATTGGCAGAGAAATTAAAGTGGTTTGGGGAGGGGTGCTGGGAGGGAAGAGGGGAGCTGGCTGCAATAGGCACTGCGTATCTGCTGCGGGTTCCCTTCACCAGAGAAACTTTCACATTAATTAAGTTGCTTTCTTAGCAAAAAGATGGATTTTGTAACCTTTAGCACTTGCAAGCGCCACAAGCACAGTAGGTGGGTTTGCACACGGGAAAATAGAGCAGGAATTCTTCCCATCAGGGATGCGACAGGAGACGGCGTGTTCCCTCAGGGTCTGTGGTACCAAGATGGTTCTGAAGAGGGAGACGGGGCCTTTTCCTGCACTGATTAACAGGTAACTGCACTGGAAACAGAATGCTGGGAGTTCCTGTACCTTGCATCCAAGTTCCTGCCTTGCCCTGGGAATCTGCATCTCAGGTACCGTCAGGCACCGGCCACTCACTCAGGCTGCAACAAACTGCTCAAACTGAGCAGAATTCAGACAGCTGAACTCCATCCCCCAAATGGAAATATTCCAACCTGTCCCACGTAGAGGCTCACAGGGGCAGAAATCATTTCTCCCAGGGCCTCTAAATGGGGGACAATTCCCTCCCACTGCAATTTTCTGGGGGAAGGAAACACAAACAGGTTTGTGTTGCGCTTCTGTAAAACAATTATTTTTGTACCAAGGTACCTACAGTGAATTTTATGACCCTCCATCAGGCTCACCAATTACAGGTTTAAAATTTCAGGCTCAATTAACACACAGACTGGTTGATGCCGTTTTCTGCAACTAATTATCTCCAAGTGCCAAGATGCATTTCCACACACGATACTTTTGTGACTTCAGGATTTGCTTTCTACACCATTATTTAAGGCTAAACAGAAGGGAGCAGACAGAGTGCCTACGTCAGGTTGGATACCATATTATGACCTTTTTATTAACAAAACCAAAATTGCTTACACTATCAGAAAGCCAGGCCTTCTAATTAGTACAGTAAGGGAACAGATAGCAGGGCTGCTTATTTACAAGGCTCTCTCTCATCTAAGATGCACACACCGTTGTGTCTTGGGTGATCTTGGTACTGAGAAGGCTACTTGGGTCAAATAATAGCACGACAAGTTTTCATCAGGTAATTCAACTGCAGCTGGATTTGAAACGGCCACTGTCCCATTGCTATGGCCACGGACTGTTTGGTGATCGGGAATAATAATAATAATCATAATAAATACAAAAAGTTAAAAAAAATAATCACATCTCACCAACATCCTCAAGCAAATATGCTCATTCTTCATACCTAATGTTGTGTCTCCAAAGGAAGTCATAAACCCTTATTTTCTTTCAAGTTCCTCTCTCTGTTATAGGAGCCAGTCTCACATGGATTTCTCTACCTCAAAAGCTGAAATTCCCACCTCACACATTGTCTTGGCAGGAGGAGCTGCTGTCTTTGGGAGCTCAAGTCTTTTATCTTACCAGCAAACACAGTTAATTCAGGGTGATACTTAAGCTTCTTCATTTTTCAGTTTCCACAGCTATGAAATGGGCAGTTTCATAAATGTGTAGGTTCAAATTCAATTAAACAAGTGCTTTAAAAATCTCTGAACACCTTATTTCAATCAGCCGCAAAAAAAAAAAAAGGGTTCCTCCTCTTCCTGCCCTGTTTTTGTGTCCCCCTTGCCCCTTCTTTTTATTAAATGTGATTAACTTCACTCAACATTCCTTCCTGAAAACCAACCCAAACCTTGCCACCACCAAAGCAGCGTGATCCCAAGGGGATGGGAGCTGAATTAATCAAAGGGGTGATCAGGAGATGACAGATAAAACGTACAGTCCTCAGGAAAACACCAGGAAAGACACTTAACCTCAGGCCAGGGAGGAATCAACTGGGACAGGAGCAGGGACCTTCCCGGTCTTGGGGTGAAGGAAAAATTGGAGCTGAACACTCCCATCCACCCCGAGTGCAGCGATTTTGGGGAGGGATCTTTCTCCTCACTGGAGTGTTGCACCTACATTTTAAACCATTCAGGAAACACGCCGTGTGTCTCCGCGCTGCAGAAGCCGTGCTCGAGGGCTGAATTATTTTACTCATTTCAGTTCTAAAACACGACGAATTATACACACTGTCACTGCTCATCACACGTTTTCTAACCACTTAATACATGCAGATTTTGCTAACATTTTTCATTACAATTTTAGTAAAGGGAAACATCTGTTTCCCCCCGCCTTAGAAAGTACACTGCATCTTCCAAGCTGCCACATGCCTTTGAAATTCCATGTTTAATCAATGCCATAATCTCTTCCAGAAAAAGATCAGTGCTCAGATAAGCAGCCCTGCAGTAACAACAACAACCCCCATCATACCAGCATGCACGCTTAAATGTTTCCAGTTTTTCTAAAGAAAAGAGCAGCATTGAAAAATCCACACCAAACCCAAGGACTTTGTTGATCAAATAATGAAATAAGCAGCACATGTTCTGGAATACAAAATTTATTTCAAGCTTATAAAAGTCTTTCTGTCACAAAACACAAACTGTACACTGGTAATTTCATTAATGTTTAGAATAATGATTATTACTGTCATATCTCCCCCGATGCATCATTCCAGCCCAGAAGCAAAGTGATCACACACAGCTTCTTACAACCTTCTTCAAAATGTCTCACAGGTACCTTGCAGACTGATGGCTTTGAGTCAAAGGTATTAGTGCAACCTGGCTACTTAGTACAGGATGAAAGGTTCAGAAAGGGAACCAGCTCTTAAATCATTGGGTCTCACAGAGTGTTCGCTCCTTGCGTCACCAATGGCCACTATTGCCTGCAGGTGTCATGAAAAGCTTCAAGTGTTCGGAAATCCCTCCACGTGGGAGGCAGGCCATCCTGCAGAAACTTTCCGCAGCGCTGGCAGGGAGCCTGGAACAGCTTTATGTAACTTCTTAACCAGGTCTAAAAAGAAAAGGGAGAGGAATTAAGGAAACTGGATATGGACGTTCCCCTTTGTCATCGTTCTTGTCAAACTGATAGCAAGGACAGAGGCCCCAGTGAGGTGTACAATGAGTTTATAAACAGAAACATGTAGAAGATTACAAGGTCACTGTAGAGCTGAATTCCCACTTTATTAATCATCTTTTGCTTTTTTAGTCACTTAAGCAAATTTGTTAATAGAAATTCATGCACTCTGAGCAGGAGCTGTTTGCTGCTAGAGAATCACAACAGAAGGCAAATATTGCAATACTCCTCGTATTTTTACTGTTCTTGATGGGTACCTTCTTCAACCAAATATTGGTTTGTCTCTTCCCATGATCATCTATCACACCCCTGCTGCAATCATACCATAACGGTCTGAAATCTTCATTGCTGAAGATATAAGGACTTTCACAGCAAGCTAACTAACTTCCTCTCTAATGTGATTTTCAGATCAATACTCATTGGTCATAAAAATACTGTACTGCTTTAAATCTGATTACACTGATAAACATATCTATCTATCTATATATAAAAGGCTAGTGCTGAGCAACACAGAGTAAGCTCCAGAGTTCCTTGGTGAAGTTCTTGCCTCCAAAGTGGATTGTTCCCATCGTCATACACAGCAATGGGCATTGCATAACTCAGTCCCCAACTCAAGGAGATACACAACTGAAAACCACCTAGACCAGCAGATTTATACTGTGAAGGATGCACATGAATCTTGTCATTTAAAGTCCTATTGAATTACATCGATAAGAGAAAATTGTTCTCTGAAGAAGAGGTCAGCTGAGTTTATTGAAACAAATCCTTCTATCTTCATCAGAGCCTTCTCTATAGCAACCGAACGTTTGGCCGTCAATAACTCTCCCCCAAAAGAACTAGATCTTCTCCAGCTTTAGCAGTAAATATGTGGACAAGGGCAACAGAACACTACAAGTAAATTGCTGTTATTTACTTCAGCCCGGATGGGCTTTGCTTGCACTACAGAGAAATCGAATTTTCTGAACCATAACACAAAAATAGGTAAATGAAGTTAAATTGTGCACTTGAGACATCTGTTTAAAGAAAAAAAAAAAGTGTTCTTCATTCCCACCAGAAAACTAGGGCTTCACTACATCCTGTCATGTGGATTGCACAACTGACATGTGAAAGGACCAACATATTGACACTCCTGATGTACATCTGGTTTTGCTTTGTTAGAAGTTTTAGTAGTGTTTTATCAAATCAATAAGGCAGGTCCATGACTTAAACAAATGTGCTACCCATTCTATTAAACATTCATTTTCAGAAACATGCTGAACATGGATTTGACCAGTAAGAGTTGCTTTCACCTTTCAAAACCTATTATTTTAAGATGCACTCCAGAAGAAAAGACCTTTGCAAATCTCTCATCTTAGTGGTCTTTTTATTAAATAAACAAACCAGCACAGCAGGTAAGGGAGCCTGACTGTTCTGAAATTACACAGTGGAAATTAAAGATATAAAATAACCAGTGCTAAGGCACAAACCTAAACATTATGAATGGCAAAACTAGATGTTTGTTTTCAAAAGTCTCAGTTAAATCGCTCCAGGTGAAGAGGTAACATAATGGAAATACATGAAGGAAAAAGGCTGAATTGCAAAGAAAATGTCTCCCAAAAGCCTCCTTTGGGAGACTGCAGTGGAGAGAACAGCAAGAGTCTCCACTGCCAAAATTCATCTTGGTAAAAGGAATTCTGAATCATAAACCCTTGTTTTCACCCTCTGATTAACAGGGTTGCTTATGTATAAGTTTATCTCACAAATACAATTCTAAATACAAACAGAATTAAAGGTGATAAGCTTAAATCTGCATACCAAGGTAAAGCAGTATTAGACTAATTTAATTCAGTAAGAAAACAGCTGAATACTTCAGTTAGCATTTCCTCGAGTCTCAAAACCACCCACCATTGTGCTGGGTGAGTACTTGCAATTCCTTAGCAACAAAGTTTGGGCTGAAAGTGGCCACAGCAAAATGGACCCTTCCCCGCCAGGTTCCTGCTTCTCACCACTCTCCAAATAACACACCACTTCCCATCTTTCCAATTCCCATATGCTTCCAGGTGTGAGATGGAAAGAACTAGAGTCAATCTCTACTGTCTAGCTTGTTTGAATAGGGGAAGTTACAACAGCATCAGAACCGCCTCACGGGAATCACTGTACATGTGCTGAAGTCTGTCTGGAAAAATGTATTCTCCAGTCCATGAAAGACTTACCATGAAAGACCTGACCACCACATCTGGCATTTGAGGCAGCTGGTAGTGCAACAGGGCAGTGGTCGCATGATCTGTCACCTGCATCAGACAAAAGGAGAATGTACCCTTATTCATTCTGTACTTCAGACAAAGCAGTGTTAATCTGCAGGAAAACAGTATAAATTCCATGGGGAAGCAGCAAACCAAGGATTACATGAGTGTGAAGACATTCTCAAATTAATTTTGGGTAGCTTTTCCCAGCTAGCTGCCGTTCCCTCTGCCAACCTCACACGAGAATCAGCTGAAGCAATCACGATAAAGAACTTCATACACATACAGTTAAATCAAACACACCTTTGGAAGTTCATAAATATCATAAAAACTAATAGTGCTGCTGAAAGAATCTAAACTGGTGGCTAATGTGAGCCAAGGGATGAGGAAGGCATCCAGCTTTATGCCACATGGAACAACGCTAAACTAGTGCGCTTTTCTTCCCACTCTGGACTAGACAGGCTTTAATTCACACCAACCCAGCCATAAGAAGCAAAAAAAGAAATCTTCTGCACCATATAAAATAAAAGCATCTATTGCAAATAACTTGCCTAACTTCCAACTGCCTTCAGCATAAGAGCAGAATCTATGCTTCTGTGACTGAAACCTCCTGTGTTCTGTGAAATCACAAAGTCACTAAAAAAATCATGTCAGAGGAAAGCACTTCCTTTTCTCTTTGTATGTTCCCATTTTTTGCTTTGGTCATTTTTTACAGACTATATATTCTCTTAATCTATGCTGATTTGCTAAACAAAAGAAAAAACATTGTCAATACAAAGCTAAATTAAATACTTCTGGAAGACTAACTTATTAGAATAGAGGTTATGACTTCAAACAACCCTGAGCTTTGGTTTTGGTCTGTTTTATTAAAACAGCCCCCAAAACACCACGATAAAATATCTTGATTTGAAAATGCATTTCAATGTAAAAAAATGTGTATGCTCCTCTCCATTTTTTAATGGGAAAACTTAAAATATTTAACTCTTGTAGTCCTATTTCAGGTTGCTAACACTGAACAAACAGGAATCGAGCTCTCAGTTTCATTTCCTCTGAAAGCAGGAATTAATCAATATGATTATGGTTTATAAATACTCGCATTACTAAAAGATTTCTGATAGAAAGCTTTTTAATTTCCCAGACAGAGCCGTAACAATATGTTACATCTGGGAATTGCAGCTAGACAGAATACATATAAAAAGTATATTTATAATAAGAAGAATAATTAAAAGAAAAAAATCAGGAAACCATGCAATGCTTTGATAGTTTGGGTGTTTTAAGCAAAAAAATCATTACCATTTTTAAATTATTCTGGAAACGGGCACTTTCTGAAAGCTATGATACATTCACTAGCAGTATTCAGTCTGCAGGTTCAGAGCCTCCTAAATTATTAGCACAGTCAACAACTTGAGTCTTCTCAGAAGTTCTAGGCTTAATGCAGAAATTATTGGCAAAATTATTTGAGCTGGACTATTAAAGAACTCAGACAAAAGAACCACAAGAGGTCTTTTACATCTTGTAACTTATAAGTCTATTAATGGTCCTCAGCAGTAATATTAAAGCATCCAACAAACTACGTGATCCTCTAGTTAGTGATTTAAATTGTATTTTCTAGTTTTAACATAGAGTACTGCTCTTCTCAGGCCTTGTCTATATATTTCCCAGGGATTGTCTCTACACTATAGTAAATTTTTGAGTAAGATAAAGTGTGAACTGAAATTACAATTGCTATTCCCAGCTCCCTCCACTTGTTCCTGATTTGTATTTTGTCGGATTCAGCACTGTGAATTGTGCTGCAGCACCCGGAACCTTCACTGGAGAAAGAAAAAGGCTTGAGCCCAAAGCTATTCAGGGAGGTGAATCTGTAGAAGATGTATTCCTGAATAAATCCATGTATAGACAGGCTCTAATTCACACCATACAAACTTCCTCCGCAGAACACTCCATCAAATCAGTCCGTCCTACGCTGAATCCAGTTTGAAGTTACACCCCAATTTTAGGAACAGACTTTGCTCACCATCGGTGGTGCACAGGCCCGACTCCAAACACAGCTCCATCCAGTGGGAACACGGACACCAGAGCCTCACACTTGGAAGGGAAAACTTTTGGGACTGTGCACATTCTGGTGAATTTGCAAAAATATTCACAAAACGGACTTCAGCCTGCTTAAGCCATGTATAGATAACACCAAACACATTTTAAAAAATCAGAAATCATGTGATTAACTGAGCATTAATAGCACAGCATAACTCAAATCAGTCCTTTCTTTTAAACACATCACATGCAGCGTTCAGAAATGACTGGAATCCAAGCCCTACTAGCGATATGAATCTTTTGCTTTTAAGATAGTGCATTTATAGGATAGTACCAGACACGTCAAAGAATAGAAGGTTCTGAAGATATTTATGAGCAGCCGCTCCCCTTCTGCTGTCTTTCTACTTCTAACAGACTGCAATTTTTTTTTTTTCCCTGAACAACAAAGTTGTTTTCTCTCGGCACTGAAGAAAGTTGCTGAAAAAAAAAATACTGCTATTAACAAATTTAAATTGACTGGCCACTTTGGCAAAGTTGCACATATGCTGCTCCTATTGTAATGTAAAGCTAATGAGATTCCACAGGGAGATAAAAGCCATCCCAGCATTGCTAGAACACTGTTTTCTGAACAAAAAGGAGGCGATTGCTACCATAAGCAAATGTTGATGAAGTGCTTCTAAAAAAGATCAAAGTGGGTGTCAAATCTGAGGAAGAGATGTAGGGGAATGACCCCCCCAAAAAAAACTAGCAAACAACACGATATCAAATAGCAAAGAGCTGGGAAAATGATAAACTGGCCAGTGCTTGGGAATGAGGGAAGACCCCCCTCAGGATAACAGAGATGATGAGAGAAAGCACAAACTGCTCAAGATTAAAAGAGGGAAAAAAAAAAAAGAAAAGAGGAAAAAAAGAAGAGGAAAGAAAAAAAAATCAATACCCAGCTTTACTAATGGCAATACAATTTCACACCAAAGCAAAGCAAAACAAACTGCATATGCGCCAGCTCACTTAAGGGACACACTTTTTCTTCCAGCCAAGTTGGAATCACAAACTAATTTATTCTGGGTGTAAAATGACATTTTGTACATTTCAGGGCTTTATTTTATTAACTTCAATTTTATTGCCATACCTTATCTACTGCTATCAAAGTTATCTGTCACTTTCTAATTTCTCTACCTGTTTTTATACAGGAACACATTCAGAAAAGCAGACATTGATTGGGACAGTTGTTGCTCTGGACCTTGAAATAGATTTTCAAGTGATCTTGCAGGAAAGCTCAATATTTCACAATTCATATATTGAAAAGCACTTGGAATTTTTGTCTGGGGAAAAAAATAGTCACAACAAGGCAATCTCCTGAAGCCACAATTTTGCTAAATAAAATAGCTATTGTTTACCTAAGCGTGTTCCCACTCTGAGACAGAGCAAAAGAGACTGCAGGCACATGAAAAAAAATATCTGGCAAAGAGACCGATTTGGTCTTTTTCTCTCACTGAATTTCACTGAATTTTTTTAGAGTTGAAACCATCTTAAGTTGTCTTGGGCTGTATGAAATGGTTCTGCTTTCACAAGGCATAGTTTTGTTTTCAATTTGAACAAGAAAACTTTCCTTCTTGTTAATAGTTAATTATATTGTCTGAAATTATACTTCCTTTCTTCTTTTCACTTCCAAATGCAAGTTGACGATGACCATGTACTTAAGCATCTCTGCTCCCTTGTCTGGGCCACTGTATCTATCAGGAATACAAATACTGTACTGGATTAAACCTAATCTTCATTGTGACTCTGTGCAAATTAAATCCTATGTTTTGTTGCTCTCAGTGAGCTCATGATCAGCACCCTGTGACGAGTAGAAAATAAAATCCCTGTCATTTGTCTCAGCCAAACCAAGGCCAGTCATTTCTACGGAATTTCTTTACCCACTTGACAGTACTGCTCTGCCAAAATGTGCTTTCCCAACGTGACACAAGCAAAAAAATGGCATTATTGGGCCGTGACACCTCTTAGGCACATAGTGTTCCCACAGCTGGAAAGTCATTCAAATTTAAAAACCCCACATTCTTCAATTTACAGGTTGAGAAAGCTGAACAAGTGCTTCCTCTAAGTGGAGTAAGAAGTAGAAAAGCAAGGACCGACAGTACAGCTTTGCTCCACCACAGACCAGGTATGGTCCATACACATGTGAACCTATATCTGGCACAAAATCTAAAGCAAGAAAATACAGATATCACATGCCTAAATTGCAGAAGCCATCTCTCTTCTGGTACTTCATCTTACTGCCAGTAAATATGCTTTTCAAAAGCTGGTGCAAAACTTCCTTGAAGAGTCATAACTTTCCTTGCCACTTACTTATTGGTTTATTCCCCCAAGTACAGCACTGACAACTCCATCTAATATAAAGGGATTCTCTAAATCCCCTGAAAAGTTCGTTGTTTTTTCTTTTTTTTTTTTTGAAACCCTGCTAATTCATGGCCTTAACAATGAGTTCTGGAGGATGATCACAGCAAGGAAGTTATTTTATCAATGTTTAGGCCTTTTACAGTGTGGAAAACTGCACGAGTGCCTTTGTTCATTTCCAAGATGCCTGTTCTTCAATCATCTCTCCAGGATCACATCTGAGTCTCTCTGGAGGGAACCCAAAGTGCAGAACCCTGTGCCCGAGGGGTGCTGGGAAGGATGAGAGATGGTGCCTCTCTGAACATGGCACTGATGAACCCCACACAGATCCTTTACACATCCTTCCCCTCTCACCATGCAGTAAAGCACTACCAGCCTTTTCTCAAGCGTAGGGTTTATCACTTGTTTTCAGAGCCCACAGAGTGTTTAAGTTTTTATTTCGCTTGTTCTGCTTGTTTGGATTGGGTCATAGAGATTTTATTTTGCCTAAGCAGGTTTTTGAATGGAGCCAAGAACTGATCATGCCCAGGAGTGGGTGACCCTGGAACAGTCCATCTCCTCTCCTTGAACAGACATCATCAATAGCCCAATATTTGTCTCATGCATGAATTCATCCCGCATGTGATTTTATTCCGAGATTATTGACAAGAATACATCTTCATACATTACAATACTTATGTGTCCTTGTAGTGGTGAAAATCGTGCTCCCAGTTGCATCACTTTGGGATCACACAGCTCACAAACAGCTGAAGAGGCACAAACAGCTTCTCAAATTTAGGTGCAAACGTGCCATGGGAAGAAGCACATCAAACCAAAACAAGACCAGTTTGTGGTACGCTAAAATTGCTAACCCATTTAGGTGAAAATAAGAATGGGACTCTGAGATCAGAACAAAACATACAGCTTTAAAGCCTACGTATATGATCTTACACAGCTGAAACAGCTGTATTGCTCTCAACTAAGCAAGTCAATAAATGAAACAGTTAATGTTTGACACCATCTCCCATTTTCATCCACCGAAAGCAGTTCCACTCTTCTGTATTTTTGCCTCTTTTTTGAATGCTTGTTGTGAATATTGCACCGTTCTCTCTATATTTTTTTAATACTCTGCACAATGACCTCGAGTTATGCAGCCCCCACATTCACTCTTCTTCCCACCAAAATTTAAGCCCCAAAATATTTTTTATTTCTGGATTTGTTCCTCCTCTTGTGCGAGTGGATGAAGAGATGGAAGGTGTTAAAATAAGGAGGTTTGAGATCAAAACAGTTGCTGCTCCTGCGGAGCTTAAATGTCAGACCAACATGGAAGTCTGAAAAACCTTTTCTTTGCTCCTTGTGCTTTTGCCCTTTCAGCCTTCCCTCTCTTATTTCCCACCTCCATTCTCTGAATATAACCCCGCTGGTGGATTCAAAGCCGATAAAGCTTATTCACCCCAGGACCAGACTCAAGGAGTCTCCAGGGAACTTAGAAAATGACTGTACACTTTAACAGTAATGGGCCCTCTGGGAGTCGTCCCCCATCAAATTATACACACTTGGGTATCCTGCCTAATAAGAAGGCGAGAGAAAAGGCTTGCTGACACAGCCAACGTTTGCAAACAAAAAGTCAGGACAAATTTAGCTTTGTTTGACAGGGTTGGATAGAAGATCAGAGGTCTCTGGTCCTTAACCTAGAGAGTCATGCTGCAGCCCTGTGAGAATTTGACAGGCCTGCAGCTACCCCTGGCAGGTACCTTGTGAGCTCCAGATGTTGCTGTATTATCATTGGAGACAGGGTTTGAGAACTTGGTCCAGTTTTTAAAGAGAAACGGCCTTGCCCTTCAGAGGGATGATTGATTTTACACTCTTAAGGGTGGTAGAGCCAAAAGGGCTACCCCAGCCTCCTCGGTGGGAGCAGTTACTCATCTGTATTTCTCCTCAGCATAGCACTTCCACACCACCTTCCTGGTGACTGCCATGAGAAACACGTTTTGGGAACATTCAGATGTGCTCTGACATATTTACAGATGATTTTTTAATGGCATGAAAACATTTGTTCTGAAGATCCTGCAGTAGAAATCCTACACCACTAACAGAGTGTAATAGTTCCTCTAACACTATTTTATATATTTCCTTTATTCTGCTACTGCTAAATCACTATTCCTGGGTATTATAAATGGATACAAGTGCAGCTTCAGAGAATAAAGAAAAAAACCAAAGCAAGCACTGCCCCAGAGAGAGAAAACTTACTATGCTGAACCACAGTATTTTCTATCATCTGTTTGAAAACCTGACTTGGGTCCTAGCCTTAACTTCTTTAACTCTCAGCTCAATAGTACAGAATGTATTGATTAGAAAGTACCATCAGCTTGCATTTTTATCACATTTTTCATGCAAGAACCTGAGAGCATCCTGCAACCAGTTCAGCAATAGCTCGCTCCTGTGAAGTCAGCAAGTATCACCCCAGCCTAAGGGATGAGGAAAACTGATCCAAAGAGAGGTGAAGCTGCCCAAGGCAACAGAGTGACAGAGCTGGGAACAAAATGTAGAAAACTACTATAAAAAAAAAAAACCACAGACAGCTTTTCGACTTGTTACAGGCAACCCTTTCTCCTGTAGCCTTTCTTTCTGGTTTTTTTTGTTGTTGTTGTTTTGTTTTGTTTTTTTTAAATATTAATGCATTTGGTATTATTTACAGAGAGGGAATTGGTGAACAGGAACTTAATATTCAAGTCACATCACATTATTTTAGAGGCTCAGGAAGAGAATAAAGATTCTTATTTATCTGTAATGCAGCCACAGAGGCAGCAGTAGGGGAGCACGTTTTCTCACTGGCCTCTTTCACTTTTGATCCGGACCTGAGGAGAAATTTACTCTATGTATTTGTGCCCTCAGAGTCCTTAGCTTGGACTTCTAAGCAAATTGTACATTTACCCCACTCGGTTGTCCTGCATAGACAATTAAAATTATATAATCAAAACCTCATGATTTATTATAATTTAGCACAAATTATGGCAGTATGACTTAACTCTTCCAAGTTATTCTAAACCAAACCATCCAGAGGAGAATCTTATGCCCAAATGAGCTTAGAACCAAACACACACATGGGGAAATTGAGATGATGCATTTAATTACAGAACCTTAAATCTATTCCATTGAAAAAATTACTTTAAAGCATACTGATAAACAAGTTACTAAGATATATGCTGTTTTAATTCCCCCTGTGTTACCCTATTTGACACTAAGTATTTTTGAAGAGCAAGAAAAAAAAAGGAAGAATATTTAATCTACTAATCTCTGGAGTAAAGAATCAACTGCAGCAAAATTTTGCTTTAATGCTGGGCTGAGAGGAGAGCAACCAACCTCCCCAAAAGCTGTCCTTTGATCTCTAGCAGGTTAATATCAGAGGTCAAACGTCTTCCCTTCTGACTGCATCTGAAATCTTGGAAGGAAGATGCACAAATACAGCCAATATACCATACTTTTGACCCCTGCTTTTATGCCCTTTCGAGGCCCTGACCCCCATTTGTTACACAAACTGCAGAAGTAGATGAAAGGAAGCCAGTGCACCAGCTGGAGACTCAAGCTCCTTGAACTGTGGCTCGAGGGTAAGGAAACCGGAATTTAAACCCAGATCAATCTGAACTTACAGCATTCTGACAAGAGGCCTTCAAAGAGAAATCTTCTTTTCCCTGCCTGGAAAATAGCAAGATATAGATCTTTCCAAAATAGACTTTAACATTCTTAGTAGTTTTATACTTAGTACTCCCATTCTCTCATCGGTCTTTTCTTACTTTCATTCCTTTCAATAAGTTACTCCTTTTCCTTACACCACCGTCGGAAGAGAAGGCGAAATAACATCATGGAAACAGTTTCCACACTAATTTTGGAAAGTGAGTTCTACTGGTTTCTTAAACTCAAGCCCTCAGAGAGGCAACCAAAACCAATGAAAATAAAAAAACAAAATGCAAATGAACCTGAAGCAGTCCTTCCTCCCCCAAAGATATAAAAAAAAAGTGTGCTTGAAGATTCCTCATGAAATTTTAAGCTATAGTAATATAATCTCCAATTTCCTATTCCAAACCACAGACTGTAACTGTGATGGGAAATAAATCCAAATTAAACAGCAGCAGAAGTGATCTCCTTTTCTACTCACAGTTTTCCATTATTACAGACTACTGTTTGTTATTTGCAAGTTGTGATGACAAAGGAATAAATTCTAAATTCTTTTACATAAGAGCCTAGGTATTTAAAATAAACTCTGCATATCTCCTATATGTATTATGTAAAAAGAAATGATGTGAAACTTACCTTCTGAAAAACTTGATAGTTGGATTTAGACCATATGTCAAGCTACAGTAGCAAAAAAATAAAAAAAGTTATATATTACCACATGTGATTACAGAGAAAAAGAAGCTAAGCAGCTGTTCAAATTAAAAGAGCAGGCAAACAGATCTACAGAGACATATTTCTCAGTTCACTATTTTGACCCATTGCCTATACCTGCTGCTATCCAAGAGAGGGAATTAATGATATAAGGTCTCCTTTGCATTGCAATGTAGAATGAACATAGTTCATCACAGCTTCAATAAAAAAAAAATATATATATAAGACCTGTTGAATTAATGTGTTCTCTTTAAAAACAGCAAAATCTTCATTTGTTTGGGGTTGTGGCTGATCTATGCAAATATTCATCAGCTTCAGTCTGTTTCCAAAATGAGGGCATTTTTACCAAGTTTATGCTTGTCTTGTGCCTAAATAAGTGATTAAGTTACAAACGACACAAAGAACGTTTAGCTGTATTAAGCCAAAGCAGTGATCTACTGGGGCTAAATAAAACATCCCTTAGGAAACTGCATTTACATTCACAGACAAAAAATCACACTAAAAGAGATTTAAGGTTGCAGATAACTGCACACATCCATGACTTAAATGCATGCTCAACTATCCACAAACTAAAGGAACAAAACTGGTAACTTTTATTAACCCTTGACACCAGAAGGTAAGGCTGTCCCTGTTAAACAACCAAATAGCTCACATATTAAACAATTTAAACTGACATGCTAGTGCTCTTTTAGCCCAGCCCTGTGGAATATCTTGTACTCTGTCATGGAAAAGCAGCAGGAAAACACAAGAAGAATTTCCATCAGTCCCAGAATTGCAAATCGGTTTTTTTCCCACAGATCCCACTGAATTAAAAAACTCCATATGCACAAAACTTGTCACAAAAAAGGTGTTTGCTCCAGCATGAGCCTCGAGAATCTTAGTCTAGACAAAATATTTTTTTTATTTTTTGATGCAGGTGCAGCACCCCCAGTGTTTGATAATATGGTCAGACACATGCTTTCCCACAAGGGGGGTTTATCTCCTTTACTATAAAGTACAATTATTTTAATTCTGTCTTATGATAGTGCTCATAAGTTCTAGATGAATTTTCAAGTCTTCTGAAAGGCACAAAAATTAGAGTCTGAAACGAAGGAAGTCATATGAAGCAAGTAACATGCACTAGAGGGGGAAGGACGCTGACCAAGTAACTCATTCCCATTGCTAGAAAGGGTCAAAATGCTAAAAATTCCCATTCTTTAAAAAGTAACACTCTTAAGTGGCCCACTTCTTAATATTGGTACAGAAGTAACATTTGAGTGCCCAAACCTCATTCTGGACAGGAGGCGATGCTAAAGACTTCAAAAACCACCTCAGGGTAGATGTTTCATGTGAGACAAATGGCAGCTGATGTCTCCATGCCTCCTCCAGGTCAGAGAAAGACAGAAGTACCCTGAGACATGCACCTACAAACCTTTTAATATTTACTGACTCTTAGGGTGGGATGAAGAACCTGTGTGACCACCCACAACACTTATCTCTAGACTCCACCACCAGGGGTTCAGCCTGGACTTGGACCTGAGTTTGATTTACAGTGTAATAATAGCCCTGTGCCTGGTGGGAAGGAAACATTGGAATTTCATATTAGAAAATTCTACATTTGAAAATAAAAAATTAATGCATATTTTTAAAAAAATATTTTCCTGTAATTTAAGGCTTTCTTTGACTGCAGAATTGCTATAATTGGAATGTATATATGGTTTTGCTAATCTCTAGTGATCAAACCAAGTATGTGATCCTCTCTAGTTAGAGTCAAAAAAAAAAAAAAGTCCACTTCAGATGCTGCATTAAGATGAGTCCAACAGGTTCTGAATGTTCATTAGTTGGCATGAAGATTGAAAGCTGAAAAAGTAATGAATGTCTGTCTTACAGCCATGATGTTATCCAAGTTAATAAAAAAAAGGAAAAAAAAAAAAAGAAAAAAAAAAGGTTCCCAAACCACATGCATACATCCTAAATGACTGAAACAGAGGATTAAGGCAGAGGCGGATTAAAGAATGCATCGTTATAGGTCTATTATTCTTCAACTTTTCACTTTCAATCAAGACGCACATTTGTAACTAAAAAAACTGCTGAAAGCACAATTTCGGGGCATCTTCTGCATGTGAATTAAACTGGGGCTTTTTTTCCCAGTGCCCCACTCTCCCCACCCACCCCCAGCATAAGTAACAAGAGGCCATTTTCTGAAGGTCGTCTGAACGATTTCAAAGGCGATAACAAATCAGAATGTTCCCTGCATCCAATATCAAACAGGTCCGGTGCCAACACTTATTAGAGAAATCGGATTCAACCCCCCCTTTGCCCAAACACACACACATCCAGCTTTGAAGTGGAAAGAATGCAGGGATCAGAAATTACCCGAGAGACAGCTCTGCCTGTCTTTGAAGCTCTCCTTTGATACTACTATTTCTTTTCCTCTCTTACGCTAGGAGGCTAAAAGCTGCCTTTTCTTATTGATATGGGGTAATTAATGAAGCCGTAGCATTAACATAACCCAAGTTCCTTAACATGATAACTCAACAGAGACACTTGTGTTTCTTTAGTTAAGTCTAAAGATGCCACAATAGGAATTTGGCTAGGCATGATGTAAAGTACCACTCTAAATACACCTGGTCAAGGTGGTTCTTGGTCTCTGCATCCAACGAAAAGCAAGGTATTACTATGCCAAAAAATCCCAATATGCTTTCATTTTTATTGGCAGACTTGGGCTGCTAATGGCTCAGCTGACAATAAACCTGCCCTGCAAGGGTGAGCTGCAAAGCTTCATTTATTCAGGAATCAAGACAACACTTGTAATTAATTACTATCCATGGTTAAATTCCGGTGCACAACGAGTACGTCTGAATTTGAATTGAGGGTGGCACGGTGCCATCCCTAAAAACCACGGGGCTAATTAAAATGCAGCAGTATCCAGAGGATGCAATGGGTTAGTACAGTAAGCAAGAGAGACTGCAGAGCCATCAGCATCCAGAACCTGGGACCTGACAGAGCCTGCCAGATCTCACCTATTGTTTTTGCAAAGCGTCACCAAAAATGTCTAAGTTATGCAGCTGGCAACTTGGCAAAGACATATTCTGCGGGGTTTGTGAATAATTCACGAGAGAAGTGCATGAAGCACTTGAAGAAATGCAATGATTCTTTGTGTGTATAAGCAAAGCTTGAAAATAAAACCCCAGGACATAGTGTCTTATTTTACTCACTGCAAGCTTAAGACTTCTATTTTTTTTCACCTAAATTTTGAAAGTATTTAAATCTGTAAGAGGGAGTACCCAATTTACCTGGATTTCAGCGCAGCAGAAACCACTTGAAGCTTTCATGTAAGTACCTGTCAACCTACAACGTACAAGCAGAGAGCAAGCTACAGCCCAGAGATGGCAACGTCAGCTTTCCTGGATAACTGCTGGTGTGCCACCACACACAGTTCCACAGCTACGAGAAATTACAAGAAATATTTGTTTTATTCTAGACTTGCCTGATAATGGACGAGAAAGACTATTGACGCCTCTCCTGTTTGCACTCCTCTCTTCCCCTTTTCTTCCCAGTAATGCACAATTTACCAAAACAGTTGTACTTTTAGAGATAAACGAGGAGTCCTCTGATCTGAAAGCAAATCGTTGGCCTCTTCTCTGCACAGTCCATTTTTCACATATTGTCTGTGTGATTCTTCAAGCCTCCTCATGACGGCCATTTCTTTTTTGTTGGATACTGTTGAATGTATTTTGTTGTCCCAAACTCCAGTCTACTTGGAAAAAACCCTCCACTGAATTTCACTTCTGTTACTGTGCAGTGAGGGGTGTTCCTCAACAGACTCTCATTCAGCTATTTAAGTGTAAAGAAGCAAAACGATACTATGACTTATCCAGTGTCCCTTATTCAATGTGGCTTCCAGAAAAGAGAGGAGCTTCAAAATTGCCATATTACTACGACACCACCTAATTCATCTTATCTCTGTTTACAAATATTAAATGCTTCTCAGGAATACAGAAGAAAACCCCCAAATTCAGCAATTACTGTGTCAAATGCCCACTGGAAAAAGGATCACCTCCTACTGTGACCCTAGGGGTTCTCTGTATTTTTGTTATTTAATAGAGAAGATCCTCATTGATCTCCTTTTTCATACGCCTCTGTGTTTCTTCTGAATGCTAGTGCATTTTCCCTCCAAGCAGGTTAGAAACCAAGAAGCTAGAATAGGATGCTCACTGGAGCACTCTCCCAGCAGCATCTGTTGTGACAGAGAAGGAATTGGAATGGACTATGTTTGCAATTGACTGTAATCGTTCATTCCCAGCAGGCACAATAAGTAAAGCGAATCATTGCAAGAGCACAATCTTATTCTTATTCTCCAATTACCAGCGTAGTTAATTAGTGAAAAAGAGGGAGCTCACTGTTTGTCAATATGTGCTCCAGTTGGCAAAACTAGCAAGCTACGCATTTATTCAATCTCCCAAGCCAAATTTACTCGTGATTTAAGTGGCTGCAACTCCCATTCTACTTAAGACAAATGAAATGTTTCTATTTATACCTAAAACACGGAACCTTCAGGTTTGTGAAAGCCCTGAGATGGCCCAATGGAATAGCAAACTGTCACGTAAAGGTCACGGGTTCGTGCAGCCTCGTGGGAGCAGTCCCACAGCCCAGCTTTGGCCACAGAAAACAGCCTCCCCTGCAGATTGGCTTAAAGCAAGAAAAGCAGCCAGGTGTTAGCACCGATGCTCTGGAGAAGCTGAACTGGTCCCCACTGACAGCAGATAAAGGTTAGTGCCCCGTGCCCAAAGCTGGCCTCCCCCTGGCAGCAAACGATGACAGAGAAATGGTTTATGGCTCTCAAGAGAGTTAACCTTGAGCTAAACAGAAGCCCAATGCCAGATGCCAAGTTTCAGAAAGGAACTTTTTACTTGGGAGCTTTTCAGCATATATAGCATTATTATATTGCAAGGGAGTTTCAAAGGAAACTGGATTCATCAGAGAAAATGAGCACACCCAAATGAAGTGTGACACAGGAATCCATCAAGCACTGTCACTGCTCTTCAGGCAGACTCTCATTTCACTTTTGAACAGAACTTGGGGTGAAGAGGGGCTGGTGCTGTAAGTCTGTATTTATATGCTAATATACAGGGAGGATAGCACAGCTGCTTCTGCAGCAGAGTGGCATTTAAACCTGCATATTTGAATAATGCAAATCAAAATCGGGCAATTTTTATTTTATTTTACTACTTCTCAGGCCAATCCCCCACCCTTCGAGTGAGAATGTCTCACCTGTGAAATACAGCTCTGCTATCTCCTTCAGCACATCAGCTCCTGGCCTTTTCCAGGGAGCAGAGGTTCAAACTGAGAGCTGCTGAACCCCGGGTCAGTACACAACGCGCTTTGCTGTGTGTTAAAACACAGTTATCACTTTTGAAAGGAAAAAAAGTCTCACCTCATTATAACATGGCCTATGGGTGCCAAGTACTCATCCTGATATAATGAACTTTTTATTTTAATAGGCTTCATAATCAGAAGAGAAAGCTCCAGAGAGAAAATGTGAAACGTGGAGGTATTTAGAACTGTTACTGGCAAAGGAGAGTCCTGGCGGATGTCTCGGTAAGAGAGACCATTCCACCCTGGAAAGAGAAACAAGCTGAGCTGAAGGCCGTCAGGTCCCATTAACATCTTGTGATGTGCTAAAGAGAGCCATATGGAGTGTGTGCAGTCAGAGGAAATTTGAGGGTTCAAGTAGGGTGAATTGTCATAAAACAAATCACTCGTGCAAACAGGTACCACTCGCTCTAATAGCTGCTGTTCAAGATGTGCTATTACTGATAAGCAAGATTTTGAGGACTGCCTACCAATGGTTCTCACAGATGTGCTTATCAAGTTGAGCACAAAACTAGCCCAAGATTTCCCAATGGCTCTCTGAAAAGAGAAACCTGAACCTTGGGCTATTGATGTGCTGCTACACTGAAAAAATGTTTTCTCAGTAGACACTATTAACAAGGCAACTGCGGTCTAAGGTGATAAATTAGAAATTCAAGAAAGGGCTTCAGAGCTTAGAAGTCAGACATTTGGGTATGAAAAATCCAAGCAAAGCATGGATTTTTAAATTGGAGCATTGTGCAAAACATCCACAGAGTCTTTTGACAATTTTATGTTTTCAGCATACTTGTGATGGGATTCTTGTTCTCTGTCATTTAAATACCAGGTAAAAATAAAATTTAATGTTGCTGGACATATAACAACCTACCTTGCCATCTTCAGTATAGACATTTTCATTGTACCCTTTTACTATTGTCCGGTCAATGAAGAGGCTCCGCATCACCACGATCACTTTTAACACCTTTCCTAAGGTAACCTGTGAAGAACAAGAGAAGGACAAAAAAGAGCTGAAGGAGAGTCGATGGTGCCTGAATTCACAAGACCATCAAGTTAACATCTTAAGTTGATGCAATTTCAGTTTTCAATATTTTACAGACAGACACAAAAAAAAAAAGATCTAAACCCACTGCATGTTATGAGGAAGAGCTGGACTATAAAGTGCAGAACAAACAAACACTCATTTGCAACTGAAAATGTATGAATTCGCAGAATTCCCTTGTGTAGACATGACACTGCCAAGCAACTCTCTCAATTTTATTAACACTACAACTCAATAACTTGTCAAAAACAATGAGCAAATGTGATTATTTTCGATGTATTTTATATTCTCTGCAGTAAGTCCACTTAGGGAAAAATAATTTGAAAGCAGAATCAGACTCTTCTAATGCTAGCTTTTGAAAGCATGCCATGAGTTTAATGGAGAACATTTTAGGTCCAATAAAAATGTAAAATTATTTAAAAGAAAACTACAGCTAAAAAGTAAAATGTTACATTTTCAAAGGTCTAATTTTCCTCTGTGAAATCAGTAGTGTGTAAAGAAAAAAAACAAACTAGTATCATGGAAAATATACAGGGTCAGAGTATAACAACAAAAATAAACCTAAATTATAGTATTGACAAAAATGCAATAATGAAGTCATTTTAATCTAAAAATCAATTTACATTTCAAAGATGGACTTGCACTTCAATATTGTTAAGATGTGTGTCTAACAATAATTCTGTCTTTGTGTTTTGTTACACAGAGATTATTATAGAACTTTTCCTCAGCCACAAAAGCATAAAACTCAGATAAAAAAGAAACAATTAGTACATTTTAATATTTTTGAACCAGCAGCAGCTCATTTTCCATTGTCTGTGTTCCAGCATTTTGTCCAGGACAGATTACCCTACGCTAGTACAATTGTGTTCTTACTGCTAACCTCAGCAGACAAATCCACACCCAGAGAAATGAGTCAATATGCATCTTTATTGATTTCTTATGTGTTTTTCCCTTTTAACTCCTGCTAATGACTCCTATCTCCCACCTTCTTTCAACAGGAGTAACCTCAGCCTCATGCTGACTAAGAGACTAACAAGCAAATCAACTCTGAAGTGTCAAGATGCTTTTCCCCCCAAGGAGGAAGCCAGAAAACCTGGCACAAAGACTCCAACTCAAAGGTGATGCAGAGACCACGCTGGAGGAGGGTCAGGAGGAGAAGTGGTGGTAGGAATGGGGTGAGGACACACAACTTTAAAGAACAGTCACCCAAACTACTGTAAATAACGCTTATTATATCGCTATTTTGCCAGACAGGGTTACAAGTCCTGAAAAGAGCTGATGACAACTCTTTGGCACGGGACATGGAAAAACAGCTCCAGAAGAGAAAAGTCTAAATAACAGGGCAGAATAAGTTGACAGCAAGAAGAGAGGACAGGGAAGAGAGAAGGGAAAAAAAGACTCAATAACAGACTTCAAGAAGACAGGCTGTTAGGCATAAGCCTACAAGAATGCAAAGAGCAAAAGCAGGTCAGAAGAATGGGTAAGTTTTTGAAGAAAATGTTACAGACTGAAGAAGCATAACTTATATCAAGGCCTGAGCCATGCACATTCCATGAATAGTCTTTTCTGATTGTTACCTTCACAATAGATTGGGATTTTCTGAACATGTACAGAACACTATATTCACCATCAGGTGCTGTGAATTTGGGTCTAAATGCAGTATCTTGCTAGGATACTCCTTAATAAGACCTAGTTGGTCTGTAAATAAAGGAAATCAACAGAGTTATTTCAGCACCTCCCACTGTAATAACTAAGTTAAAACTACATAGTCGTGACCTGAAGGTGCCCAATCTATGATGCTGATCATCCACTGGAATCAGAAAGACAGCTTTGTCATAACTGCTATGAAGAGGAAATAGGGTTACTTTTGAAAAAAGTTGTCAGCACATTTAGAGTTAACAGGTTTTATTTTTCTACCTTGGTAAGCCTGGCACTGCCCTAGGATGCAGGTCTACTGAAAGAACTGACTTAGAACTTCACACTAGGCATCAACCATCTACAGTAAAATTAAAAGGAGAAAAAGAAAAAATTTTAACCAAAAAGAAAACAATTCTTCTTAATGGAAGAGCAAAAAGGCTGCCCTACTAAGACCCAGAGCAGGCTTTATGTATAATATTTTTGATCTCCATTGCCTTTGCACACACTAGTGGATGCTCACTTCTCTCCTTTTCCCTTACATTCTGCATTCATGTATCTCACATTCCTGCCAGGTGGAAAAAAATTGGATGAAGTTGATCTGAAGCCTGTGTGGGATGTTCCTGAAAATCCTCAGAGTGAACAGTGGAACATAACAAACTGAAAAATCCCATGTTTGGCACACCAATGTGCTTGAATATACTTATTGCTGCCCTCAATCTCCCCACAAGATCCACCTGCACAAATGCTTCCAAAATGCTTCTGTGTGAGCTCATTGCCTTTTCCCAGGTCATCTGCTTTCATACCCTTCCAATGATTCACTCCACACGTCCAGAATCCATCATGATGCCCAGACCCCAGCTATCATCCATCATGCCATACTGAAAGGTCAAATTGTACAGCCTTGTCCAGAACAGTAGCCTTGATCACCCACTTGTTTGAATGTCAAAAGCGTGGGGTCAGACTGTCTCCCACGTGTGTCAGGAGCTGTGTTCCCCCTTCCTTAGATGGGTACCGAAAACTGTGAGCTCCCTGAGGGAGGCACTAGTGTTGCAATCTCAACTCACACAATGTATAAGGGCGTTCCTCTCCAGGAGTAGGGGCACCCAGGCATTGTAGTAAGGAAAAGGAATGACAGAATTCATTGCAGCTGAGCTGGTTTAGTGTTGGGTTCTCTGAATTGGCTCTTACAGTGCTCCAGCACTGAAACAGAAAACATTCCTGTGCCACTGCTGTTTTGACATGGGATTCCTCCAGGTTTTATACTGGCTGGAATAGAGATCGGGACTTTACAACGATTTTTGTAGGACTGTATCATTAGTTAAGTCTGACAGAAGCCAAAATGCTGTAAAACTACGCGTAGCTTAGGGAAATTACAGTTCATCATTTTAACAGCATTGAAAGAATGAGGCTAGTAATACAAAGAATGAACAGCAGCCTGTCACTAGACTGGAGGATGCTGTTAGATTTGGAAGCCAAAAGTATGCTCCACAGCTATTTTCAGGGTAAAGCACATTCCGTACGTTACACAATAAATGGGATACCCTTTATTTTTTCCTCTAATAATCAAGACTTGTAACTGTTCTCAGGACTTCATCTCTTGAGGTTCCCCTCAACCATATTTTAGAAATCATGTTTTCCAGCAAATCATTTTCTTTCAATGCCTGCTAAACTTAGCTAACTGTTCAGAAAAGATCTATGTATGGAATATAATTTACACCTATAGTCATACAATTGTGTCCCTATAGATCACCTGAAAGAAGGTAATAAACACCTAATGGCTCTGGTAAAAACCTACTTTGGTAGTTCTACTCTGAGCTCCAGTACTGCAGGTCTCTCCCTCTGGAGGTCAGCTTCCCCAGACGGTCCCTATTTAATGGGGATTGAAATGTCTCTGCATTTCCACAGGTATCAACTGACACTTCTTTCATTATACAGAGAAGATACCTTTCAATTGTGACAAAAAGGCAACAATTTCCTTTCTAAGCCAACTTTTCCTATTAAATTTCAGCTTCTTCTGTCGATATCCTGTTAAGACAGCGCTTGGCTTTTTAATATTTCGCCTGAAGGATATATGCCAACTCGTCCTTGATGTAGAAAATTTTAATTCAAATCAATACATGTACAAGGTCACTTTAAAATTCAATTAATATGAATGAAAAAATATGCCCCACAGTTCTGTGAGCTGAAAATGGAGCACTTGCAAGTTAAATACTTCTGTAGCTTCTGTTTTGGTCTGTGTAATAACAATGTATTTCTAACTTCCTTTTAACTAAAGTATACTAAATTCAGACAGTTAAGTTATTCATAAATCCCCTGCTTCCTAAAATGGCAAGCTCTAAAAGAAGGTAGGACAGGCAGCTGACTGAAATCTGCAATATTATGCAGCTTTTCTGACAAAGATATATAAAATAAAAATCTTCTTGAAATATCCCAGTTTTAAAAATATTTTATCTATCACCAAGATAATTCTCAAAGAACATATGACAGACACTGTGTGCCAAGAAAGGGGGAGAGGGAAGCAGAATAATCAGTCAGAATGGCTTAGATAATTTCTTGTAAGACTGCTGAAAAAGTTCCCATTTAACCTTACTTATGATGGGAAAAGAAGTAAGCACCTCTCCAAATAAGTAAAAACTAGGGTCAAAATTAGCTTTTGAAATGAAAAGGATCAAAATTAATTTACCATGATCAGAATTCTGCCTGGAGGAAATAGCTTGAAATCCCGCCCCCCCCCTTGAATTTTGCTTTCTCACTGAAACTGATGCCAAACGAAAAAGCCTTTTATAAAAAATTTAAAAATGCATTAACACATGTTCTTCTTAAAATTTATTTAAAAGTTTGACATTAGGAAAAAGTACGCAGAAAACACCAAGCTCTATACAAAAAATTCCCAAAGCCCCAGCTTTCCTCTCAGCATCCCAGGGAATTTGCTGCTGATTTGAGCTGCAGACGCTCTGCAATGCAGAGCTAAAAGAAAGAAAACATTAGTTTCAGTTAACATGGGGACCTCCCTGCTTCTATAAAAAGGAGCACAGGTTCGTAAGTGGGTTTACTTAAAAAACAGTAATGCACCACCAAACCAGAGATGTAACCAAGCTGTGTGTATTTCCAGCAAAGGCCAGATACCTGCTCCTCACCATGGAGCCAGCCATAAGCTTGTCCTCCCACTCGTGTAGCTGTCTTACCAATCAGTACAATGCCTGGAAATCAGTTCTGTATCCTGAAAAGTAAGGTTTTGTATTAAAGTTTAAAAAAAAAAAATCCCACCCAGACATTCAACTAGTTGTTTTCTTTTCCTATGCCTCATCTGCTGTTGGTATGAATGCTGAGCTTTCCCTCACATGCTCATTATTCTTTAATGATGTCTATTTGTAAATAGCAAGATAAGATGCAATTAAGCCATTAGAGTCTAAATAAACAAACATACTAATTAGGTTCTTTACAAGGATTTCTTTTTTTCATGTGAGGGCTGGAATTTACCTTTCATTACTCTAACCTAATTGCAATAGTGCTTGATAAAAAGTCAACATAAAGGAAGGACTTTAAATGATCTCACCATATTAGAGATGAGCTGGTGATCCTCTCCCTCAGTGACATGGCATATTCTCTTAACAAGGTGAACAAACTGGCACAGAATATTGTTCAAAGGTTAAAAGAGAAATTTTGCCAGTGGCCAGTCATTAGGGGAAAATTATACATTGCTACAGGTGCATTGCTACAGGTGATGACATGGATTCTGTCTCTTTTTCCATTCCAATTTATAGTACACAGGAATTTTACAGAGATGAAAAAGATGTCTGATCTTGCAGAATACAAATCTATGGGAGAATATAAACCTCACGCCTTTCCAAGCCAAACCATTCTATGATTCTGTGATCCACCTCACTCAAAACATCCTTAAACGCCCCAGTAGCTTCAACAAACACTAAAACCCAGCTAATGTCTCCAAGAGAGTAAGTTCCTAAAAAAGTATTCATCCTATGTGCCTAAAATTAAGTGTCTTAAGCCACCAAACATGATCACCAGATTCATGTCCCCACCATGAACCTGCCTACCTTTATCCAGTGCTACTGTGCTCTCCTTTCCTAACGAGCCACCAGCCCAGTAAGGAGGGATGCTTACATTGCTAAAAGCTTCAGAGAAAAGAGATTGGTTTTTAAAGAACAACATTAAATTGTTTCCAATCAAGTAAGACATCAATATTTATTTCAAATCACTTCACAAATTTCCCCACCACTTCTTCCAGTTCTTCAAGATCAGGGTCTCTTGAACAAAAATCATCGTGAGGGCCATTCTTAACACGCAAACAATACATTTTAGAATCCTCTTTTCTAACAGAAAATGATAATGATTTTATGTAAAACATTGATAAACAAAAATGAGACACAAGAAAGTATTCTGGTTTAGAGAACAGATGTCTATTTGCAATTAATACAGCCCCCTTTCATACAATCAGACTGTTTAAAATGCTTGGAACAAGACTTGAAAGTTTAAATGCAAATGCATCTGATTATATGGAGAATTAATAAAATCGTATAAAAACATGTTTCATATTTTTGTATGAGATCTATTAAAATCTAGGCATAAGTATACATTAAAAAGAAGAAATCGTGTTTTCTGCCATGAGCTTTGGTTTGGCAGAAACAATTCCATTTTTTAAATTGGAAGTTACTTATACATATAATTACCTTTTAGAAACATCTGAAATTGCAGAAAACTATTTAATTATCTGTAAAAATATTTACCTAACGTTTGCAACTTCTATAGTAGTGTTTTTATATATATGATTTTAAAGACAAAGTAGTTCCCAGATGAAGACAAGAAAATCTGCCCCAACTAGGACTGTCTGAGTGCACGAGCCTAAGGAAGTTATATTTGTCAGTTTATGGGGCTAATGTTTACTGTTTTCTAAAATATTTCTGATATTAATGAATGAATTGTACAGAGCATTTAAGTGTTTCGCACTGAAAAAGAAAATATTATGAATGTTGATAATGGAAACAAGGTGTGTGAAACAATCACCCCAACAAATTATTTTATTAGAAAAAAATAAGGTATATCTAGGAATGCAACTAATCATTTGAAACAAGCAAAAATTTAGGTATTTCTCATTAATTAACAATCAATTCATGTTTTCTTAACACAGGAGATGAGGTTTATCTATTTACAATTCCTGGCATTTGACCAACAAAATCTCACAAAAACCTTAAGGAGTCCACAGTTCCCTCTGCTGCTGCTGGAAATTAATTTTGCATAACACTGTTATTAAAGCTGATAGAATTCTATGTTTAGTCTTTTTTATGCATAGTGTGATTAAAAGATTAATTGAAAAATCACTAGTGAAGATTGGGATTAAACAGCACCTTGAAATGCCACGATAAACTGCTTTTAAAATCAGTTGAGGATTTCACACAGCTCGGAAAGGTTTCAATTATTTATGTGTTTGGTCCATGTAGCATAAATCCAGACTAATGAGGTACAATTGCTGTGTATAAATCTGAAGCAGAAAAAGCCTCTCCTTATTGTCTGAAGGAAGCTGTAACCTCCACGGACTAGGAGGCAGCAACCTTTCAAGACACAGCATTTATGCTCTCAGGAATAGTTTATTTTTCTTTTTGCCTGAGGTTCTGGGCTGATGCCGTTCCCCGGTCAGGAAGAACCTCAGCTTCACACAGAGGGTACTCGCCAGAAGGGTCAGCCCAGCAGGCTCTCAGGGCTGGGAATTAATTATTCCTCTTGAAACACCAGCTGAACCTTAGACTGTGAGAGTCCCACCTCTACAGCAAAAGACATAAATTGATCTCCATATGCACACGAAGTCATACAGTCTGGGGATGAAACTTTCAGCATTAGGTCTTTTTTGTTTTTTTTTTTTTTTTTTCCCTAAGGATGATTTATTTGGCAAAGTCTCCAGCTATTTGGAAGTTTTGAAGAATTTCACAGGCACTCCCTTCCCCTTCTTCCCCATCTCCTTCCCATCATTTGCACATTTTTAAAATATGTATAGTGCTTACCAGTGCCTTTGGAGATGAATACATGGGTTTTTCCTGGTAAATGGACTGACTGTATTTAAAGATGTCTTAATAGAACAACTAGACCTCTGCATCAAAGACCTTCATGAGCAGCAGCTTGTATGATATGAACAGTCCAAGGATGAAAATGGTTGAGATTATACAGTTAGTTAATTAACTCTGGACAAACAACAGGGTTGGGAACTATTCTTAAACAAAATAAGGGTTGTCTGAATCCTTTGGTATTGCAGTAAACCACACCGCTGCAACGGAACAACTCCAAATCTAACTCGGGATAAGTTCAGAGTGAGAAATCACAAGTTTTGAAGAAACCTCCCTTCTTCTGGGGGAGGTGCTCTTCACACTGCCTGTCCTGCAGCACCTTTCACTCAATGATTTGTGGCTGAAAACAGCAAAAGCTTTTGTAGCAGTCAGGGCCAGATGGAAAGTGCCATATTGGCAACATTGACTGAGACAGATGGGAAAGAGGGAAAACCTGCCTAAAAGAAAAAATGATAAACCCATCACACAATCACATACAAAAATACTTTAAAAACAATCTTTTTGATCTCCCATCCAAGGAAAATATGCATGCCACTGGTTCAGTACAGGGCTGCAATCTTGTATCAACAATAATAACCTTGATTTAGACAGCAACCGCTACATGGAAATCCCTAAATTACTACTGCTTGTAAAAGGGGCTTCTCTTATATTAACCATCCTTCCACCCTACTTTATTCCATATCAGTCACATTCAAGATAATTTACCCAATTTCCTAATTATGCCTGCATCTTGAAAAGCATCATCTATTTTCTGACCTCAAAATGGCACCTGAAGAAGAAGGCACTACATATAAAGACAGGCTCTAAGAGAATAGAAAGGGTTTCAAAGTAAAGAAGTAAACCCACACATTTTTCTATAGCAAAATAGTTAAATATAAAGTCAGCTTAAGACAAAATGCAAGAGCTTCCAAGACTTATAGGTTCTTAAGACTCCACTGATTAATTCAATTCTTTTCTGGAATATATTGTTCCACTTCATGAATCCAACAATTGCAGATTAAATGTTTAATGCCAGCTGTTTATTTTAACCTCTGACTCAGTTAATCTCTTGCAAATTTGGGGCTGTTCAAAGAAAGTTAATAATGGGATGTTATAGACAGTTGATTAATTAAAACTAAACATAACCACAGCCATACATATTACAGAGAAATCAACAGAACATTTGAATTATACAGGCAAAAATCTAACCAGAATAGTGTTTTATGTCAACAAACTCTAAAACCAACATAAAAATCTCAGGAGCGATCCTAACGTTGATGTATATTGACTCAACAATTTTGTTTTGACAAAATATCTGGTTGTCAGATTCATTTTACCATTTGCTTGGAAACAAGAAATTTACTCATATGGACACTACACCCAAGCCTTTTGTAATAGCCTGTGTGAGAAAGGAAAAACTAAGAGGAAGTGCCATGAGAAATCTGAGATGGAAAAGACTGACCCAGTCTCAGTTCTTCACCTGTGTATACAGTATATTTTCTAGTTTTATTTAAAATTTGGCAAAAGGCGTGACTTATGCCTTTCACCCTACTAGAGGAAAATCAGCATCCAACTGCCACGCTACAGACTCCAATTCCACATTGCTGTCTTAGAGTAAAAGCTTTAAAGACTTCTCTTGTGATAAGCAAAGAGCTGCCTCTGAAAATGGATGGGAACAATAGGTTCTTCTGGAATAAAATCTTGCTTGGTCAGGCAGAAATAAGTCGAATGTATTGGACTTGTTTATCTCTATTCCAGCCTTTACCATTCATTCACTTCAAAGGCAAATTCTTGACTTCATCATATAACAGAAATTCACTGACCCAAGAACAATTTGAACAAATTTAAATCATATTGGTTTCCTCTTTCTTTTCTTCCTCTCATCACTCTTTTCCTTCTTAACTATGATAATTAAGACTCACTCATTGCTAGGGCTGCTGAAAAACAGTGAATATTTCAGTTTGTGCTCTTATTTCCACAGTCCTGTTTAACCGTGATTGTAGAAAGTAATAGATCTTTCATTTAAAGGTGAAATTCTTTTTATCACTCATTTGCCTACGAGCAAGAAAGATCCTATAATCCTGTGACAAACGAAGAACAGTACGTTTCTGGGGAAAAAATATATCTTTAATAACCTGCATTTTAGTATCAGTAATTCAATTCCTCAAAAAATCCATCTCATGGGAGTAAATGATCCAACTCACCAGAAGCATTGCTGAGGTCCCATTTGGCCGGGACAGCTGGATGGACATTTCAGGGAACATCCGATCAATGCGATTGATCACATCGTCAACGTATCTGTCAAAGAAACCAAAAAACCAAAATCAAGACACATGCTCTTTGCTACAGATTCAGGCTTTCCTGAATTAAATTCTCTTTGACGCCTCCATATGCTTCAAAAAGAGATGTAAACATAATTCAAAAAATTATGGGTAAGAAGAAACAAGCCAAAGCCCTATGTAAGTTGTTCTGAAAATTACTCTGCTCTTAAAAACATGCACTCACTTAATTTTTAGTCCAAATCTGTCACCCTCAAACTCTTGCCAATATATTTCTATACTTTTGTCTCTGGGGGTTGAAGGATACATTATCAAAATTACTCTTCCAGCACAGGAATTCATAGGTTGTTACCTCCTTACCCTCTCTTTGTTAAACTAGACAGACATAGGTTTATTCAAAGTCTTCAGACCTTTTTTTCTTCTAAAACTTTCCAATTTATTTCATGACTCTGAACATTCCAGGAGCTTCTCTGGGGCGATCAAACACACAGGTAAAATAACATGTTTTCTGATGGGTAGGATCCCTCTGCTCTTGCAGGCCAAAAGGAGCAGGAACACTTGACCTGGTTCCTGGTATCATATTAAGAGCTGACATCCATTAACAGCAAAACCTTCCTTTCAGAGACCTTGTTTCCCAAGACATATTGCCCCATCCCATGGGCATGTCTCATCCTTCAGCCATTCTTCTGGACACATTAAAATGCACAGTATTTGCTTTAGCAGAGTTTACAAGACAGTCTGTATCATCAATGCCCTCATCTGTCCTCCAGTCCTACTTTTAGTTCTCCTGAAGAATGCAGAGAAGGGAGGGACATTGCTGCCTTCTTATCATATGCATCTACAAACTCTGCAACTTGATCAGATCCATGAATTAATTTATTGATAAAACTGTTTACATGCAAGCCCATATCAGTGCTCTGAAAAAAGATTTTGGAAAAACTGCTTGCCCCAGTTAGATTAACAGTAAAACAGAACAATCTCATTATTTCCCTTCAGCCTGCTTAAATAAAGACAAAAAATGTTGAATTCTTGCTCTTCAAAGTCATTCATTCTGATGTTAGTTGCTAGCTCCCCTACCCAAAAAACAATGAGGTTCTATGCTCCGATTGCTACTTTGCAAGGGATTAAAAATCATCAGAATAAATAGAATAACATCAAGAAAGCTACACTTACACAGCTGATAGAGTCAGCCCACTTTTAAAAATAACAAAAGAATGGAATTAGTTATGACAATTTTGCATAAAACTCTTAATCCGCACCCCTCGTGCAGAAAATCCTTTCCCCGTTCACTGGAATGACTCATTAAGAGCTCACTTGCTGATAAGCAAAGTCAAAACATCCAAAAGCCAAGAACTTCCTTAGCACAGTGAAAAAGGAGATGCACAAGACGCTGCTTCAGGATGAGTAAGTTACACACGGACAGGAAGCACCTCATTGATTTTAAACGTTACTCAATCCCATACTTTTTTTATACAATGAGAGTTCATACTATTTTGTAAACACAATTACTCCAGGCTCCACAAATAAATTCAGCTACTGCTTGTGTGTGAATAGAGACTGTGAGACAGGCAGGGGGAGATTCTGTGTTTTTTGATTAGTGTGTGGTTGGGAACATGTCTCCTCGCCTTGCACGCCATGATGCAGACCATTGCATAACTTAAGTTTTCTAATATTCCAAGCTTTGGACATTAAGTTAAAACAAAAAAAAAAAAAAAAGAAGTTACATAAAATGAGACACTGACAGTCTACATGCACTAAGGAAGGAAAAGTCAAGTATTTTTAAATTACATAAACAACAGTTGGGCTTAGGCATTTAATCTGCTTAGGTCCTTCTGAAAAATGCCAGTGGACATGTACATTTATCCTTTGAAAATGTAATCCAGGCTGGCTGGAGGTAATAAATTCTTCAACTCTTTCTTGGATACAATTATTTGTTAAATGTAAAATTTGTCTTGACCACCTGCATTAAAACTTGACTCAAACCCAACTGTGACTTTGTACTACCTGAGCAGGATAAGGCGGTGCAGGGAATTCACAGGGAGCTCATGAAGAGTCTTCCCTTTCAGTGAAATCAAACATGCAAATTTTCTAATTTGTATTAACCAGCTCCTGAAAGAACTTAAAAGATGAGTTACTATGATACTTTGGGCTTAGAAGGCTCTTAATGTCGTATCACTCGTCATAGGTCATTTGAGGAAAAAAAGAAAATTAAAATGAAATACAACATTTTACTTCAGCAAAGCTCAGGACTCTCCACACAGGAGCCTTTTGCCTTCTCTTCTCAGTCAAGGGGATGTCAGAGAAAATCCAAGACCAATATAATAAAAGAGCAATGATGTATGTAGCATTATTTTGCCCCTTTGCCTTTTTTCAAGTAGACAACAGGGTTTCCTGAGGACACATCAGAACAGAAGGATTCTTCAAAGATGCATATATAATTACTAAATTAGCCTGACTACATGGTGGCCTCAAATACAAAATGACAAACAACCTAATCTAAGGCAAAATTCTTCTATAGATACGCCCTTCAGAGAGGACATCTGGTAAAACATCTTGATATGATAAATCAGATGCAGCAAAGTAACGTAAAAGTGTAACTACTGACAACTTTAGAGAAAACTGAAGAACATATGACAAAGACAAGATAAAGTGCACTCCTGAGGCTGGCTGGAAAGAAGGTCAGAGAAAAAGCTGCTCTCTGGAACTCATTTTATAGAACTGAAATACGTTAATTTAGGGCCAAAATAAGCAGAGCCACAATTTACACATCTCTGCCCAATCAGTTTTAGCTCAAAAATATGATAGTTCCTATTTATGCTATAGAACCTCTTACACAGTCTCAGAGAAGCATAGCGATTGAAGATGGAGAAAAGTCTAATTTTACTTTGCCAATAAGCACTTCAAACTTTAAACGTACTTACCACATCTCAGTTTTCTCGTGCTTATAAAAGATGCTGGTTGGAATGAGCATTTACAAACCCGGGAGAAGTAACGCAAAGCAAATGGAAATAGACTTGCTCAACCATTTGGCCTAACTTCATCTTAAGAAAAAAAGTTTAATGGAGTTCTCAAAAATAAATACCAGCTAAAAATTATATGGTAGTAGCATCCTTTCTTGACCTAGAACATTGTTGCACCCAGCAAAGGCTGAATAGAGCACCTAGACAAACTCCCTCCCTACTGCTCCTCTATGAGGCAAAGGGTACTCCAAAAGGTTTAAAGACAGACCACAAGTGACTGCAGAAGATCGTGCCCAGCAGTCCACATATTCAATTACAGCACAGTATTTAAACTCTCTATATACAAAATTTATACCTCTCCAATTTCCCTCTCCAATTGTTTTGTCCTTCTCTCCTCCACGACACAGATTCGCTATTTTTTAGAAAATTTTAAAATTGTATTTTTGACATAAAATCTTCATTTTAAAAATGATAAATAGTATCACTCAATGGTATGTATCTGAATGTGCCAGTAAGATCAGACCTGACATCAAATGCTCTTCAAGGCTGTCAACGCTATAAATTGTTTTCATTTTAACGTAGTAGAATACTTTCTTCCAAAAACATGCTATATTAATACTGCAAAAGTCAAAACACAACAATCTACTTCATGAATGTCAGCAATGATTAAAATTAATTCAAAATGTTACACTCCAAATGAAGTTGTTTTATGAACACGCAGAAAAATCAACACTGGAATAAAGCAACAGAGATATTCTTTGAAAAACCTCTCTGCCATTTTCTGTCTACATAAATCCTTTAGTCCATTATTAGAAGAATATGATACAATGCCTGGAACAGACAGAAGACACTTTTGAAGCCAGTTAGAAAATACTATTTATAAGGGATTAATTAGTTATGGAAAATGCCAAATGATAAGTTTCAAACTAAACATCAGGTTGACAAGGTAGCAATAATTCAGGAACCATCTTTGTAGATGAGCAGTTTTCTAACATCTCTTTGATTCACACAAAGGTCCCCCAAAAGACAGTAATATAGAAAAGTAATCCTTTATAAATGCCTTTCAATTCCACACTGGACAGATGGCTTAGTTATCTAATGTGACCTCTCTTCTTCATTTTTTATTTTTTATTTATTTTTACTGGATTCGATCCAGCAATCCGATGTTAGTGTGATGTTTAACAGCTTAGACAAGATTTAAATAGCATTTATCCCACACAGTGTTTAACTTGCATGCTGTTCATTTTTTCCACTCAATACAATAATTTAAAAATTAGACATACAGGTATTAATAATTTTCTAAGCTCTTTCGGAAGAAAGACAATTTTTCTAAATGATCTTGGGAAAACAGAAAAAAAAAAGAGAGAAGTACACATTTGTACTACAAAAGAGCATAATCTTTCCCATACACTCAGTGGAAAAACATGACATATGAGACAAAGAGAAACTCTACCAATCTGTTGAATCTGGATTCATGATATTCTGGACAGCAATCAGGGAAAATCTCCACGCTTTCTCCCACTTACTAGATTACTTGCTCCCAGATTTTTTGGTTTTTGTCTTTTAATTACTATTTTTCAAGACAGCTAGTAATTTCTTTTCACATGTCTGATATTTCAGAAGTGGGGGCTGATCCTGCAGACTCTTTGCTATGGAGCTAATAAAGGCATCACTGCAAAGCACCAGCCTGCAGTTTACTAAGACCTATGGAACAGTTGTTTTTTGCAGAACCAGACTAAATATATATATCTTAAAGCAGTGGCAGGATTTGAAGTTCTACAAATTTTATAAAGACTGAATAGTTTTCAGGTAACCTGACTAGAGGAATATTGTATTTTAAAACATACAAGGTAGTCACAGTTCTACTGTGTTTTACTAATCAATGAATTAAAGTTTTAATTTGATTTAGCTACCTGCTGAGCAAGTCTCTGCAGGTAGCAAATTCAAGTTGATAGAAAGCTTTTCAGAAGCGTCAATTAACAACAGTTATTAAAACAGTGACCTCTGCCAGCTTCTGTGAGATGACACTTCCTGCTTGGCTGGGCAATGAAGAGCGTGAAAAGAAATTCTTAACAACTCTCACGCTGAGAAAGCAACTTCAAGTCTCAAGACTAAATGAGACAGCTGGCACAATCCGTGACATCTGTGCATCAATCCTGGAAGTCTCTGCCTCCTTCCTCAAATTCCACAGGTTTTATGGTGGTTTATTTCTTTAAATTGTTAATTCAGGCTCTTGCGCTTTTCATCTCTGGAACCTCTATAAAAATGCTCACGTTTCCTGGCTCCAGTTCTAAAACCACTTGCTTGTTTTGACCAAATTCTCCTCCAGCTATCCACTTCCATGCCAGGCTGCCTTCTCTTACAGTTGTTAACATCGTCCTCTTGTTCTTTCTGAACAAAATGCTTCAGTGGTTCCTTCTCTCTTCTCACCCAGATTCCAGCTTTCCGTTGGTGGAAGACTCCAGCCAGGCTCCTCCTGGCCCGTTTTGTTTCCTTCTGTTCCCTTCCCATCTGCACACCAACTCTGTCTTCTGCTACTCCTTCAATACCTCCATTCCTGCTGTGAAATCTTTATTCATGACATGCTATAAAGGAAAAACGTTACCTCATTCAAATAACTGACTACTAACTACCATGAGGTAAGCTGAGGGCATAAAGGGCAAACCTGTATCTCTCAATT
The DNA here is from genome assembly GCA_004320125.1 of Scolopax mira. Lineage (NCBI taxonomy): Eukaryota > Metazoa > Chordata > Aves > Charadriiformes > Scolopacidae > Scolopax > Scolopax mira. The sequence continues at coordinate 40,810 of BJBW01001792.1, read as the reverse complement.
TATACGAAGCTTTTCAGTCTTAGGGCTACAACATGATCAACTTGAGGGAGTCTGGGCGCTGGAGTGTCTTGGTAATAAAGATCCCCAGGTGTGGGAAGGAGCAAACCAGAACGCATGGATTGTAAGGAACAATTGTAGCAAAGGTCCTAAGGAACAAAATTGCTAAGATTGACGTTCAACTCCTCCCCAGCCTGCAGTGAAAAAGTGAAACGACACACATCTGAAAGCACTGAAAGATTCAACTCCAAACCCCCAAGAAGCCAGCTTCCCATTTATTCTTGCAAGTTAGCTTGTTTTCAACTTTCCTGGGGATGTTATTTCGGTCATAGAGGAATTACGTTTCATTATTGAGTGGATGCAAAAGATTAAGTTATGTGCTTAAATAGTCTCGCAGTGTTTACATATAAACACAGGGTGGTCGGCTTCAAAAGCATATGCACATAGAGCTGTATCAAACACTTAACCATCTGCACTTCTCACTCACAAAAGGCCAAAGCTGGTACAGCACTTAAGGAGACATAGGAAGTCGTTTGGACAGTTCTCTAGAAGCCAAGGCAGAGTGTTTTTAGATTTACAAAGACGTTTAGAAACCTGAGGCTGTGATTCAACAATTTTTCAGACTTCAGCACCAATAGTGACATAAGGCACTGACACATCCCCTCCCGCACGCTGCGGTGTACGGCCCCCGCAACTCTGCTGTGCTGGAAGAGCTGGATCACACAACTGAGCTGGCTTTAAAAAAAAAAAAAAAAAAAGGAACAAAAATGCATTAGTTTAAATCTAAATCAGTTTCATGATTCAGCTCCAGGTGTGGCTGCACACGTCCTGTGCCTGCACAATTCTTGCTGGGATCACGCATCGCAGGCCAGGAATAAATACTGTACACTGGGGTCATGCAGTTACAAACAATAAAATATTGGTTTATGGTAAAATGTGTTATTTATACTGCATGATTTATACAACAATCCTAATTCTGAATTCTTCAGCGCTACAGTGAATCCACTGCTAAGGGATGTGGTGTAAACCTGCAAGGAATGTCCTCAATGGTGGGAGCTGAGAGCGATGCTACAAATGGACACGAGGTCTTGAGCTGAATGTCCATGAAATGCAGACCTGCCCCTGAACCAAACAATCTCAGGACATCTGCATACTTAAGTTAAATATGAACATTAATGCGCTCTGAAAACATGTATTTTGTCAGTGCACAGTTTATTATTTAAGACGGAGCAGAGACATCTGTTCACAATATCAGATTCCAGTGCACCACCTTAAAAAGTGTAACTTTAATAAGGAAAAGTTTGGTACAAATAAAGACCTTGCAGTCAAATGCACGTAGATATTTTATTGTATTGTTGGAATACTTTTCTTTGTATGATGCGGAACGCTCTTCAAAATGCCTTTAATTCTCAGCAGTAATCAAGAGAGGAATATGAATATTAGAATGTGTGAAAGCTGGTTAACAGAATAAGCTTGAATCTACTTGACAGTCATCACCGGGGCTTGTCCGAGCCTGTTACTGGTCCATGCTTTACAGAAAACATCATTAACTCCTTTATACAGACCTTGAGAGGAAAACCAGCCCTCCCTAACTATGCAGCATCAGTGGTAATAGAATTTCAGAAGCAACACTTCACAGCACATATGTATTGTTTGTATTTCCACTTCTTCATGAAAGTAGCTGTTGCTCCACAGCCCAACAATAAACACTAACAACAGTAATTTTCAGGGGCCGGGATGAGAATCAGAGTTATTACATCAGTGCTTATCTACAAAGATGGTTCTTGAATTACTCCTAACTTGTCAAGCAATTTGTGCCCTACCTGTTAGCCTAAATGTGCATGCACACATATATGTTTCCATACAATAAAGCTGTGCCAAAAGAACTCGGGAAAAGCTCAAGTCAAGAAATCCAGCCGGCCTTTACAGAAAATAGTTTGCACAAACTACACACAGATCTCCATGGCAGGGGTGAGAGATGGATAGTCTCCACCTCCCAGAGTCCAGTTGAGGTTGCTTGGGTCCACACTGCCCAGTGAAGCCACCTCTCCTGTGCTCCCTAGTCAATACTGCAGCAAGAGAGAGGACTCAGCTGTCACACACTGATGATCAGTAAATACAAGATGGTGCTTAGATAAAGGACTTAACACACCAAGTTCAGTGCTGCTTCTAGAAAAGATGAGGGGCTGGGCTGGTTTTCAGCCCACCTGCCCAGCCAGAGCCCCAAACAAAATGGGGCTCCCTGCAGATGGGAAAGGTCCCACTGTGTGGGATCAGAGCAGCTGATGGGATCCTGATGTTGTACATTACTCCACACTGTCATTCCTAAATTGATCCTTCTAAAGCTCTAATTCCGTATTTTCTAACATGTTATTTTCAGCTCTGCTATTGAGAAAGTCTTCTCACTTTTTTCTTTGTGCTTTATTTCTCCCTCAACAGAGGGGAAATTACAGTACTTACCTCCTTGTATGAAAAGCAACAGCTGATGCATGATACCTACTACATATTCTATACCTATCAAAAGCAGCAAGATTTTACCTTTGGGTGGAGAGATTGAGGAACAGGAAACATAGCACATTGTGCACAGTTAGACCTTTTTATACACTATGCTTGACCATATGACAAGGCATTGCTGGAAGAAAGAGGTCTCGCTCTCTACAACTCCCTGAAAGGAGGCTGTAGAGAGGGGGGGGATCGGTCTCTTCTCCCAGGTCCCAGATGACAGGACAAGGGGTAATGGCTTCAGGTTATGCCAGGGAGGTTCAGGTTAGATATTAGGAAATATTTCTGAAAGGGTTGTCAGGCCTTGGAATGGGCTGCCCAGGGAGGTGGTTGAGGCACCATCCCTGGAGGTGTTCAAGAGAGGAGCTGACATGGTGCTCAGGGATATGGATTAGTAGTGGATTGGTGTTGGTGTGGGTGTGGTGTGGGGTTTTTTTGTGGGGTTGGGTTTTGGTGTTGGTTTTTTTTTTTTTCATTGGTTGGACAAGATGATCTTAAAAGGTCCTTTCCAACCTAGGTGATTCTGTGATTTATGTTAGGCACAAGTCCCAGAACTTTGTGAAGGCAAAACAAACTCCAGAGGATGGGAAGAAGAGAAGAATAAGGATATAACCCTCTGCAGAACAGTTACCATAACAAAACAGGAGAGTAGAGCAGACCACTTCATATGACAGTTTTTGTTTGTATAAGTTACCAAAGCACTGACATTTTCTGCTTTCAAAAAATGTTCTCTACTTAAATGACATTTTTGGTTTGCAACCAAAATGTGGTTTTACTGACTCCACCATAGTTAGAAACTACTGGGATGAAGATACCTTTTACAGAAAAAGGTTTCATTCCTACAGATCCAAGCTAAGACACAGTGTTATCTATTACCGTAATCTGCAACAGACTCTGTGATCACCTACTTTAAGTTTTCTTGAGGGATTTTCATAATTAGTCCTGATTTTTTTTTTCCTCTTCAGGATTATGCTCTGACCAAGTATTTCAATCTGCCTGTGATACCACAGAGATATAAATCTATCTTAAAACTCAGAGGTTTATCAAAAGACTCCTTCAAGGTCATCTTCGCACTCCAGTACAAAACCTGCATATAAGTACAATTAGGCATATAAAAACCCAAGACTCTCTCAGTACAAGCAGTTAGGAGAGAGAAGACCTTCAAAATATTATTTTCTAAAAAATACGCTTTCATCACTTCTTCCTCCAACATGACAAGCTGTTCTTCATTTGGGATTTTTATAGGGCTCATGGAAATTAATTGCGTGGCTTCCGCCGAACGCCAATGTGGGGGAGGAGGGCTAATTCCCTTCAGCAAATTCTCTGAAAAAAATTCTCTTTAAACAACAGAGTCAGTTAAAGGAAAGGGCTTCTCATGGCGGTCACTCAGGCTTCCCAAACACAGCCCAGACACCTCCGCAGAGCGACTGCAGAAATTCCCCACATCTTTTGGGCCCTTTTCCCACCCTTGTAACCAGGTTCCCTCTCTCATCCGCTGTTATTTCCCCTCACACACAAAGCTCAGTTTGCAGCCCCAGCCAAGATCAGACAGGCTTGATGTTCACTGGGGCTTCTTAATGCTTGTGTTTCTCCACCACGTGGAACAGGCAGAGCAGAGTCTGAAGCACTTCATGGGTCTTACACCTGCACTGAAGCCAAAGCACCTCCCATGGTAAGCAAACACGGGTCCTTCATAACTATATTTTTCTATCTGCGTTGCTTTATGTCACCTGCTGAGCTTCCCTAAAAAAAGTAAACATAAACCAGCTTTTACGCCAACTATATCTGAAGTAGAATAACCCCTTTAGAACTACCGTGGCTGGTGGTGTCAGAGAGAAATGCTCAGCCTATTAAAAAAATAATACAATTCTGTTTATGTAAGTAAACTAACAGAAAAAACTGCCTAAGAGAAAAACAAGGAATGAAGATCTCCTTAGGTAAATACAAATATGATTATTAACACTGCCCAGTTCTGTTCCCAGGTACGTTTCCCTAATTCTGAGCATCCACTTCATGAATATCAAGCCAAAAATTTGTAAAAAGCAAGTTCCCTTAAGGAATGTCAAGTTGATTACTCAAAGTAAAGAAATTCCAAATTGTCAAATAATTTCTAATAATAAATAGGTACAGACAAAAAAGTCTCTGTGCAGTCCTAGCCCTTAATTTAAAAAAAAAAAAGAAAGAAAAGAAAATAGAAAAACTGCCCTCTGTAATGTGAATGAGTGGTATGAAATAATCCACCACCGGATGGGACCACGGGTACATGGTCACAAGTACGAACTCAGCCTCTGCCAAATCTCCAAAGTTCTGGTACAAAAGAGACAATAAAAGATTTCTTGCAGACTCCAAAGACAATTCCAGCCTGATCAACCTTTTCTAATCAGCAACTACAGTGTCTTGCCTGTCTGTCAGTGACAGTGGCTCTCAGCAGGGAGTGGTTTATTATTCTAAGAAGATGCTCCTAAAGAGAGGGTCAGCCATGAATCACTACCATGAGAAGATTTAATTAGATTTTTACACTGACTAAAGACATACTCTGCACACAGACAAAACTTTAAATATGGATATAAATGATAACGCATTTTAAGGCAAGATTACTTTTGGATTTTTTGTTTTATACTTACTATTTACATTTTTTCTTTTTATTGAGGTGGCTGTTCATGTTATGCAGTTACACTGTCCAAGCTTAATGGTTTCTTGTAAAGAACAATTTCAATAATATTTTGATTTAAAACTCTCCAGGCAAATCTTCTGAAGTATTCCACCCAACAGAACGCTCTAGATTTTCCTAGAAAAAGGTCTGATGATGGCATAAACTAAAAAACATACCCAAATAAATAAATAAATTTTAAAAATTCTGCTTCATCAGAGAATAAAAGCTACAGAACAGTTTGATATCAAACGCATTTACAATATAGACCAATGTATGATTGTAGTACGATGTTTTAATTAAAGCAGAGAATGGGGCTCAGCTATATTAATACATATACTGCAAATTATCTGTGTGAGCAGACTGAACTTCCCTTAAGAGTAACCTTATATCAAAGATTTTTCTAAAAGCAACCAGAGGAAAGTTGAAGTCAACCACAAGAGCAGACAGATGCAAAAGTACATAGCAGGAGAGAAAGAAGGATGTTACAACACTCGGGCTTCAATTTAAGAATTTCTATCTCTGACAATGACTTAATAAAAAACAGAGGGAAGACAGCAATTGTGGAACAGCAAAAAGAAATTAGTAGGAGCAGATAATATTTTAGCTGCACCAGCAAAAATTATAATTGATTTTCTGTCTGTGGTGTTAAAGTTGCTATCTTTGTAGTGAAAATAAATTTTCATTTTAAAAGCATAATCACATGTTAAAATAGTCCTACCTGGCATTTTCTGTCAACAAGTTTATTTTACAAGTGGCATACAAGAGCCACCATTGCTCTGTCATGTCAAGAAATTTGTTTCACTTCCTTAGAAACACCTAAGATTAGACAGCATTAGATGTGCTTATCGTCTATTATGGTGTAAAATCACATTGCTGAAGAAGAAACCTTTTGTCTAAATGAAGAGCAACTTTCAAAGTAGAAGAGATCATGGCAGCATCAACATACAAACTGCTAAAGCCAAATTTTAGGTTTAAAAGATGATACAAATATTATTTTAAATCCCAAGTACTCCTCCCTGTAGCAGTCTTTTGAGTTAACTCATCTGTTTCTGTGTTATTTTTTTTTAAACAGGCTCCTATAATATACATTACTACTTAATGTAGTTTCACAAAAAATACCTGCTTTCTCCCTCCATCAGCTACTCCCCCTTAAACCCTCCTTAGAAGAAGGTTATTTTCAAGATGTGAGTTTTGAGCAGAGCTGTTTAATCAGGAACAGCACTAACTGGACCTCTAGAAGCTGGTGAACTGCTTTGATGACAGCTACAAGTGTAGTCTTCCACCCCTGGAGGTTCTCAGGATTCAGTTAGGCAACACCCCAACTAATCTGATCTAGTTGTGACAAGAGACCCTCTTTGAATATGAGGCTGGACTAGATGACTTCCCAAGGTCACTTCCAACTAGAAATCAAAGAAGATTCGGAGTTTACAGTCTGGAGCACCCAGTGTCAGGGCAAACTTCTCCATTGATGTCGATTGGACTAGAAAATACAAAGAGCTGCAGTGGGCAGAGGGTTAGCAGAGGCGATACCTGAATAAACAGAGGGGAGAACACTGAGCAATTACAACTACAGAGTCTATTCTGTGTGCTCAGTAGACAGCTGGCACTTCAGTAACTGAACCACCAAACCAATGATTATCAACCAGCAATTATTTCCTAAACTTTCCAATTTATGGGTTACCTGCTAACAAAACACCCCAGTGACATTCGGCTAATCAGCCTAATATCCGCTTTTCTTAAATTTAAAATTGAACCACAAAGAAAGCAGTAAATGTTTGAACTTATAGGCATTATTTATAATAAAGGTACTGTTAGATACGACTACGATTCCTCAAACTACAAGTCTGCCATGTAGCTGATTAGCAGCCCCAAATTTAGATCCAAGTTTGATGAGTCTTTCAGTCCTTCACAAAAGGCTCTTCTATGAGACCTGTCTGCAAGGCACATACAGATTTGTCACGAGCAAAAGCATCAGCTTTGCTGAGCAACTGTCAAAATGCAAAAGCCAAAATGAAAGAAGGTTCTGCATGTAAAATAGGAAAGCAAAACAGCCTGGTTTTTAGCTTGAGGGGAGTTCAGTTTTAAGGTGCTATTTTGGACACAGATATTAAATTCTGACTTAAAATACATCAAAACAATAGGGTATTTTTTGCCATTTCTAGAGCACATTTGATTTTAACGCCAAACAGTGAATGTAACAATCAGCAAAAGAGCTCAACAATTTAGAGACTCGAGAAGTCTAGGGATCTTGACACAGACTGACAGGCTCCAGCCAAGCTTGCTGTGTAATTATTTCATGTGTCTGCACTTTGTCTTCCATCACTGAAATGAACACCTAAAGGCAAGAACACAAAGGATACAGAATAATACATCACCACTCATTTACCAGAATGAACGCTGACAGTGGATAGTTAGAGCTTCCTATTAGGTCCTACAAGTAGGAATTATACGGTCATTCATTCTGCACAACGTGTCACTCTAGGACTTTGAATGTTGTAAAAAATTAACTGGTCTTCAACAACTGACTACAAAAGATAAAAATCCCAACTTTTCCCTTCCATGAAGGTATACAGCCTTATAGCAAAGGTATTCTCTTATATCCCAGCTTTGTACAATTATTACTCGAGTCACTCTCTGCATTCCTGCAGAATTCCTAGATGATACAAATCACATAGTTCACATGGGGAAATCGAGGCACAGAGCAATCAACAAAACAGTAATTTGCTCTGAAAAAACTTAGTCAGGAATCTCTGTATCTTTAAGGGCTCACAAATATACACAGTACACTATTTCACAATCATGTTTTGTCAGGGATGGAAACCAAATATTATAGGCAACCATGGAGCACAATGATCATACACAGATAACTACTTTACCATGATCTCTGTACCACACTCTTACAAATACTACTTTGGGGAAAAAAGTAAGAGCAACCCTGAGCAACACAAACATTTAATTTCAGTGCAAAAACTGCTGCATGGAGATGCTTTTGGTTGCTAAAATTAAAGGACTTACTACAGGATTCCCCTGGCCATGACTCACAGGCAATAAAGAAAGGGCATGCAGCCACAGAAGAAAGTCAAAAGTAAGTCAGCAAATGTTAACAAGGTCTTCCCTGACCATAGTCTTTCACTCTCTACATTCCAGGCAAATGTACTCTGTCCAATTGCGTGGATTACACTATTAATACACTTGTTTTCAAACTGACATACACATACTAGTAAGTATTAGGTAAAGCCTAGCAAAAAGAGAAGTGCCTTGTAAAATTACACCATCAGGAATGAACATAATGGTAGAGTAGCACCTATAAAGGGATAAAAACCAAGTCACTTCACCCAGGAATCTTGTAATGGCTGCATTTTATTTATTTATTGCAGTTGGGACAATTATTTAGCAAAATAATTGTACCAAAATACTCCAAATCATTACAAATGAAGACTGAGTTTTGAGGAAAACTCTATGAAGTCATTAGCTGGAATTTGCTACCTAAGTGTTTTCGTCAAGCCTATCCTTAGGGTTTCTCATCAACACATGAATACCCACAGAATGCCCTAAAGTAAAATTAAAAAGTAATAACAGTTATTTTTAACATCAAGTAAAGAAAGCAGAGCAAAGCAGTTCTCTGACTCTTTATCCCTTCTAGTGATAAAGGACCTTTACCTTCCTTTCTCAAACTGAAAAGGTGGGTGGATTGATGGGTGCTGGACCCAGCCCCGGAGACCAACCCACCAGCTGCTGGTGTCCCCAGGGAATGGAAATGCCACCTTCCCCCCAGGTAAATCCCCAGCTGCAGCTCCTTACTCAGGAAAACTTCCCCTTTTTGTAGAGTCACTGTCAAAAATATCAGGGGACTTTCTAACTGCTTTTTTTTTTTTTGCAGGTACAACTTTAGTTTCAAAGTTTTCTTGCTGTGAAAAGTTTCACAGAGCTTCCTTCTCCTTAAAAGTAGAGGTTTTCTACTTTAACGTACTTTTATCCAATAGCTGTTGGATTTTCCTCTCAAACAAATAAAAGTTAGCTGGAACCACAGACAGGTACAAAAAAAAAGTAATTAATAACTACATTCACAATATGTTCATATTATACAATATGATGATGCAATAACACCATTCTTGCTAAACCAAAATACAGAGACCTTCTCCCTCCACCTTATTACAGCTCTGCTTTTTCTGCTCATCATCTCTGACAAGGGAATATACAACCAATACAGATGGAAACACTTGCTGTAATGCATTTCTGAAGTTGGCAAGCAGGAGTTTTAATTTATTCTTTTCAGATTGATTGTCCGCTGCAGTAAAGCGGCCTCTAATCCCTCTCCCCCAAATATTAAAGCTTAAAAAAGTTAAATCCATCATATGATAAAATCGCAGCTTTAGTAAAAGCTTTGATATCATTACTTAATTCATACAAATTTCTTCTCTTATCTAGCTTGTTCTTCATTAATTAGTCCAACCACTGGTAGTGTGTGTTCCTTTTTTTCTTTTGACACAGAAACAAGCAGTTAAACTAGTATTTATAGCCTTTAATTACACATAAAAATCTTCATCCTTAACTTTTTTTTTTTCACTGAAAGTGCAGGGATTCCCTACAGTGCAATATTAGTGTTCTGCTCTAAATGCTGCAAGGGCGTCTTCTAACGGTTGGGACTCTGGAACAACTTTTAATTAATTGCCACCTTTTAATGGCATGGTTCACACATAAACATTACCTTTAAGGCAAACATACATCAAAGAGTCAGAAATTTGCTCTTTTACAACAGAGCTGCAATCCCCAGTAATGCTGACATTCATGAAGGGCTACACGCTGCTCCAGATCCGTGTGTGTCCTGGAAAATGAGGATGCAGATCAAGACCCACACAGAGCCCAGGGTTTCTGAAGAGATAGAGCAGTTTTACCTCCCAACTATGGGGTATTCCAGCTAATCTTCAGCAAAGGAGACAGGAATTATTTCAAATCACGGCACTAAGTCACACCAGGCTGAACATCACACTCAGAGCAATCCTATTTGTGGGATTAGTTTGTGCAATGTGATACCAAAACATCAACAGCAACCAGCCCCAGACCTCTCTTGGTGAATGTCTTCAAGACAGGTGTGTTCATGGAGGTGTTCACCACCATGTTCACCACCAGGACATTCAAGCTACTGGTCCGTAACAGCTCACAACACACTAGTAAGCAAAGCTCTACATGCTGTAAAGAAATGTTGAAATCTTAATTACACACATGCTCTTTCTACAGTGGTTGAATAAAATATTTTTTGCAAGGTGAGTAAAAGAGATTTTCCCTCAATGTTAAAATACACTGTAAAGTTTTACTGAGGCACATTTCAATAATTTACTGGGGCTAAAGCAACACCCAAGATCCTTGTCTCCTCCACTTGTATGGATAGATATTATCCTGTAATAAATATCATAAGGAACATTTGGCTTTACTCAAAAATCTTTTCTTTGGACAATCTGTGTTGATCAATGCCTGCTATTTTTTTGGAATGACTTTGTAACAAAATACACAGCTGTATAGTACTTAATGGAATTAAATGTAATTCAGCATATAACCATAGCCAAAAAAAAGCATTAATCTAGTATAATAAAACAAAGAAGATTATTACAGAAACCCCTGCTGTCAGATATATCAACATATGAGGAGATTAGACCAAGATTAAAATTTTTAAAAGAATCCTATTTCTAAAGATGCACAGAACAGCAAAGGTGTTGACTCAGTACTGAGTTACCAAGAGTCATCAGGCTCAAGAATAGCAACTGTTACAAAAGAAGCAAAAACCTCCCACTCAAAGTCATTGTTGTACCCAAGTAGTGGCAACGCAGTGTACCCAGATGACCACTGACCTCTGGTGACACTTTGTGAGCTTTCCCAGAAGTCACTCTATGACCCACCTACCGACTACAGCAGGAGGCCAGAGAGCACTAAGGAGAAAAGTGCCTCCTCACCCCACCAGTCTCCACATCACATTTACTGGGACCAATTCTGCTAAAAACCACAACAGTTTATTATGGAACTGCTCCCTCTTACCGCTATAAGGGTCTAGTTTGGATCCTACCCAACTCCTCAAGTCATACAGCTCTATCTCTGGGACTCCAACACTTCTGCTGATCCGAGATAAACAAATGAAGATCCAAAATAAGTTAAAACTGTAATAGGGTTTCTCCTATTATCTGAATGCTGGTCTAAAACATCTCTCCTTCTTGGATCAGAGCTTGGTAAAGTATCTTTGGCTATCAACAGTAAGATGACTAATCAATGTTATATCCCCAGTAAGTTATTGGATTTTATCTCCTTGGAGTTGCTAATAAAGTCCCTCATGAATCAAAACAGGTTTTTTTCTTTCCAGTTAAATTATATTGAGTGCTAAACAGTAAATGCTACATAACTAGAAGAGACAGATTGCTATCACATTTAAGAGCAGACTTCTTCCCCCTCCCCAAATATTTAAACAAAATAGTATTTAATGAAAGTAAGTGTGTCCAGCAGGTCAAAGGAGGGGATTCTCCCCCTCTGCTCTGCTCTAGTGAAACCCCCCTGCAGTGTTACCTCCAGCTCTGGGGCCACCAACATCAGAAGGACATGGACCTGTTGGAGCTGGTCCAGAGAAGGCCATGGAGATGATCAGAGGGGGCTGGAACACCCATCATCACTCTGTGCCTGAGAACAGCCAGCCACTGAGCTCTATAAACCGTTTGTCACTGCTGTTGACATGAACCATTAAGAAAAAAAATTCTCTCTCTTTAAAAGCTTAGAGTCATCTTTCATCCCAATGACAAGGGTTAACTCGCTTGGGTAACATCTGAAAGCCAGAAAGAACAACTTGACACCCACATGCACAGCTGTTCTTTTGATAGAAGTTCAAGAAAGTGTAACGATGTGTTATCACCTAGGAATTTTCCCTTATCGTTTGTAATACAATCCAGGTCCTGTCATGGCAGATGCTTCCCCAGCTTTGGGATCCCAGTGTCCCAGCTACTGAGTCTGAAAAGAACCAGATCAGTTCCCAGATGTCTATTAAATGTTGCCATTGAGTTTATGGGTAACTTAAATCAGAATTTCTAACACCATGGTGGCAACATACTTTGTAGTAATCTAGACAACCTGCTTTCTTAGCTTTCAGTGGTGGGGAGTAACTTTCGAGAAGAAAATGAAGTTGCAAGGGTTATGTAATTATAACTGTTCCTCCCATGCTCTAGGACAGATTTTAACACTTCCTGTATTTAAGGAAACTGGAAGTACCCAAAGGTGTCACTAAAACTAAAACAAAGTGAGCTCTTTGTCTATCAGGGTCCAGTTTCATTTCCATAAACAGTTGTTTAAAAGCAACTGCTGTAGTCTCTGCCTTAGGCAGAAAGGAAACCTGAAGAAAAGTCCAAAACCAACCAAAACATGCCTGTATCATAAAATAACTTGAAACCATCATCTTTTCAATAGCTGCTGAAATTCATTATGATCTGAATTTCTCAGCATTTATCTTCCAGTAACAAAGCTGTCAAAAGAGCAGTTTCCTGTTTGCTTGTTATTCTCCATTATATTCTACATTGTTTGAAAAATTCACTTGAGACATTGCTGCTCTCTGAAGCAGTGTTGTAGGCTGCAGTTTGGATAGGTTGTATTATTCTGCAGTTTTCCTTTAAGGACAGTAAACACTACTGCATTCCTTTGCAAAATTCTAGAGGAATGCACCCAACTACATCGTTACATCAACCCCCCCCCACACCACTATATTTAGAAAAGAATGGAATACTAACCCCTGGAATGGCCGGTATGGATTTTATAATTGAAATAGATTTTCCTCAAGGGAATGGACAAACACTCACAAAACCACAGGTTTAATGAGCACAATCCTTTTTACCGGAGGTTACAAAGAACTAGCACTCACTGGATTAGCTTTGGGATTCAGAATACCAATATTTGAGTAGGGAAAGCCTGAATTTTGGCCCTTCCGTGCAAAATTATGGAGCTTATTAAAAAGCAAGACAAAAAAATATTTAATAAAGACTGACCGTAAACAACACCATCAAACACATGGGCAGGAAAAAAAATTAAAGTAGCAAAGAAGCAATTGGCTAAAATTCTTTAAGGGAAAGTAAGAGCTATTTAACAAGCTGATGCAACACGATATAGAAAGTTTTATAGAGACCTTCTATTTAGTTGAACCAGGTGAAATATTAGAACCTTCAGTATCAAAAGATCCTACAAGATGTGCATATGAACTCTGAACACACTAAAATCAGTACACCAGGGATAAATGCAATCTCACTGTACAGCACCACTCTGCAACTCACACTAAAATAGCTTCACAAAACATCTGCAGAACAGGTGTTCATCAATTTACTAAAAATAAAAAGAAAACATTACAACAACATGATCCAAACTATGCACAAGATACCAAATACTAAAATTAATGTTCAATCTACATGGTACATGGCTGCAAAGCAATTAAACATGTAAATATTATTGTCTTACAATATAAAGAACTATTTTTTAAATCTTTTTTTCTTCATATAAAAAGGGATTAATTTGTGGAGTGAAAGGGTCCCATATTTTAGCAACATGGTTTTTACAGTTCCTGTTGCACTGTCTCGCTACAGTCAAGCTAAAGGAAGAGCGTGGGAAACTTAAACAGGAACAGGGATATTAAATGAGCTCCCAGTATTGAAAGTTATTGGAAACTGATCTCTTCCTTATTAATACAATTCCCCATCATGTACAAAACGACATCTCCATGTTCCAGAATGCAAACAGAGTTTTAATCTTTAATTATATTCTCAACCTCAGCTCTTCTGGAGAGAAATATAGATGTGGGTCTGAGGATTATTGCTTTATTACATTATCATCTCTCTGGTATTTAATGAATATTGATACTTAATGCAGCTTTGCCAGTAGGGGGAAAGAAGAATTTTAGAACTGCACAAAAAACTTCTGATGACTTTTTTCAAAATGGAAAATACAGCCATACACTTTGCTCTTCTACTCCTGAATACTTCTACGAAGAGTCCCCAACGTTAGAGCACAGCTCAGGATGTTAAACGGGATTATTGCAATAACACTCGCACGTTAAACATCCACCTTCCCCACAGCCTGGGTACTGGGTGGTACTGGGTAGTACTGGGTGGTACTGGGTGGTACACTTCACCAGGCATCAGAGTCTTGTTTTCCAAGTATGAATCCCCGAATGGGATTTCAGATCTCTGTAACACAGTGAGGTCAGACTATATAAGCATGATTTCAACATATGGTCTTAAAAAAAATAAAAAACCTATGACCATTTATTGGCTTAAACATGCTTTGCCATTATCTTCACAATAATCTGCCTCTTTCTTTCATAATTAAAATCTCTGAACCTAGGAAGCAATTAGCTGATGTTTATAAAACAAAATGCTGAAAGAACCTTCCCTCCAAAAACTCTTGGCAAAGGGCTCGTCAGGATTTTTCTTAATGTAAGAAATGGTAATGTAGATGTAAATCTAAAAAATGGTAAGCACTGCAAAAATGGTAAGTTACACAAGTTAAATTATTTTTAATTTATTCTGGCACATCTGATGACTGGGTGTATAGTTTATATATATACACATACCTTTCAGTTAACTGTTAAAAATAGCAACTTTTTTTTTTAATACTGCATCACCAACTACTTTAATTTAAACTCCTTCTTCAAGACTCAACTTGTGTGTCTTGAATAAAGCTCTTGAATAAATACAATAGAACCCTCCAGTACTACTTATATGACAGAATCACTAAAACCTATAAGGCATTAATGCTATGAAAAACCAACACTTTACTGTAGCTTGATTCAATACCAGCATAATCAAACACAGTCTTTAGGATATCTGTAAATTTATTTTCCAAATCCAGACCAACGGATACCTGCTGAGTCAGTAAATTAAGCTTTTAAAGGAGACCACCCACTAAAGAGCACCCTTTGCTAATGTATCTACAAAGGATGGAGCAATTATTCTTTTGAATACATCCATCTTCACTAGAAGAATCCAAATCACCTCACCCAGAACAAGGGGCATAAACAACTTGGCCCTCCTGAGTCTCTGCCCAGCACTCTATCCTCAAGTCCTTATTATCCCCTAAACCAAAAATTATCTTCACAGCTTTCCATTGCTCATTGATCTAGAACAACAGCATGGGCAGCACTGCCTTTTTCTTTTTTTTTTTTTTTAATAAAGGAAAAGTAATTTTGCTACTCTGCTCCTAGCAATAAAGTACAAATTCACAGAGATTTTTGCTCAATCTATTACAGTGTTTTCACTGCCAGGTTAGGGCATACATCAGAGCACAAGAGATTTACAAGACAACTTGAAGAGTCCTAAAACGAAAAATTGGACTCTCTTTTACTCAATCCTCTCTGTCTATTGAGCCTGAAGTTGTCAAACAAGAACCAGGCTTCCACTTGTTTATTGTTTATAGCGTGCTTATTTCCCCAAACCTGCAAATGTCACTACAAATGACCCTAAAAGGTACCATAAAGGGCAAGAGTCTCAGTACTTCTTGTGGTGAACAAGTCCTTGTTCTGAATTTCCTCCCAGACAGAGAAGACAGATGATTAGTCTGGGAGCACCGAGAAAGCCCCATGCAACAGAGCTATCAAAATCACAAGGTTTTCAGTTGAGACCCCTAAAAATTCCCATTAATACTGACTGACCCTCTTGTGTGCACCAATGAACACAACTGCAAGAATACAGGTTCCTCTTTTCTTTCTTCCTCCTCGTGTCACAGGGACCCACTGCTGTCATTTTCCAGCAAGACAGTGACACACCAGTCTGTGGTGGGGCTCCCAGCTCTCAGCCACCCCAGACTCTCTGGGGCACAGCACTCTGCTCCTGCAGGGTCACAGAGACAGCTTCCTAACTGGGAACTTGCTTTTGAGACGTGGTGACAAGCAAAATAACACACGATCAAGTAACCCCATCAATTGCTACATTTCAAGAGGCAAGAAAAACTAAACCCCATCATTTCTGAATGTATTTCTTTATTTATTTCAAACCAGAAACCATTGTGGTTTTTACAGAAGCGTTGCATGTACACGCTTTCCTAGTCACTCTGGAAGGAGCTGACAGCTTTCAGCACTTCAGCAAACACTGCTTTGAGAGTCTTTAACAGAAGGAAGGAACCAGCAGCCAGATGAGAGGCATGTGAGGGAACGCATCTATTAGCAAGTACAGAGAGATGTCTTGCTAATTAGAAGACAGAAGGAGGGACAAAGCAGGGAGAGAAAGAAGCCAGCAGTTAGTCATCTTCTTATACAGATACATTTGGCTAGAAATGAGACATGTATCAATCTAGTATTCCTTCCTGCACTTTCAGAGCCAGTGAAAACCAATACTGAAAAGCAAAACTAAATACCAAAAAGCCTCTCTTCAAAACTGTTCCGTGCCCTTAGAAGCCCACAGAAAATTAAAACAGTGAGAAAATAAGAATTTTTCTATGAGTGGTTGCAGAGGTCAGAGACCTTCCATTTTTAAAAATAACTTTTTGATTCAAAATTGCTGCTGCTGTTTCAGATATCTACTAATGAAACACTAGAGTTTCTCACCTCCAAACCAGAGCACATCAAAGATGGCCTAAGTCTGGCAAGGGACAAATGAGCGAGCCCACCAGGAATCAGCTTTGACATGAGAAAAACCCTTTCTCTGGCTCCTGTAAGCATAAAGTAAGAAGAGATGGCTGAGCCTCAAAGATGGGCTAAGAAGGTTTGGGGTTGGGTTTGGTTTTGGAGAGGAAAGGGGAAGAAAAAGCAGAGCAGAGATAGAGACTAAAGGCTCAAGGGAACAACGAGTCAACACAACACAAAAATCAAGTGTTGTACCGTCGCCCTTATGAGAAGGGACACCACTTGGATGTATCCACTCTGTGGAATAAAACTCAAGTCTCAGCACAGCAGTAAAGATCAAGGATATGGATTAGCACAATAATTTCTCAGCTGCATCATTGCCATTAAGAATGCAAAGGGCAATAGCAGAAGTTACCCATGCAGTTTCTTCAAGGAACAGGAACATGGACAAATGAATAGATCAGTAACATGCTCTCTAATAGTACCTTTAACTTGCATTAAGACATGCTCAATATAAACTATCTATATGCAAAATCTGCATAAAAATAAAACAGTTTTTAGAAGATTCTTTGTCCTAATCATTACCTCCTGAGCATCAGTGTTCCCTGTGTTCCTCTGCTGGCTGAAAAGGATTACCGCAGCGGTGCTATTTACTCCAATCTGCTCTCCTAAAATGACATTTTGGCACGGAGCCCGTTTTAACTACTTATGTTTAAGAAAAGCTCTAGCTAATATAGAGTCTCTGAACAACATTTAATACATATTTGACTCATAGAACACTGCTACTCAGTCCAAAAACTTGTCATTGAACTTAATTTTAATAGCATACATCAAAGCAAAAAAAGACAAAGAAATAGTTAGTCTTCACTAATCAATAAAGCTAAAAAATGCAGAAATCCCTGAACTGCCACGGGAAAATCAGTATGCAGTATGCCCTTTCAAGGAGGTACAAAGTTTTGCACCTGGATATTTTCTTCTTTTGCATTTTATAGAGAAAGAAGAGGAAGAAAAAAAATAGAAAAAAATATATCACAGCTTGATTCATCACTACTTGCATGCAACTACAGCAAAATCAAGATATTAAAATCCATTTGTCATACTTTTTTCTTTTAATACTTTTCATAGGCCTATTTTCATAATCCACTTCTGCCCTGTGATACTGAACTCAACAGGTATTTGATTTAACTTAATATAACTATTATTCTTTTCTTAAGACACACTAAGATAGCAAATAAGGACAAATTCGGGAAGGTTAAAGAGAAGCCAGAGTGGTGGAAACCAGGGACAGATAAAAGGCCAGCTCAGCATAAATGTATTTTCCCTGTGAATAATGCTGGACACAGTAATAAGATACTGAAACATAATTCAAACTACCAGCTAAAGTTTAGTTACCACACTAGAAGTTCATTCTATCTGCAACTTATAAGTAAATGCACCATTAAAAGAAAAAAAAAAAAACCACCTGCAGGTAAAGAGACATACAATGCTTTTAAATGTGTATATTGCATACCTACTGTTAAGATTTATACAAGTCAACTGTTTACATACAGATTTTTCTATGCAAAAATATAAGCTAGTTCTTTCTCTCTCACTCTACATACTTCTAGTAACTGGTCCTGATTTAAAACTAAAAACCAAACCCAAAAATATTTTCAGACCTCCAAATAAAAACTGTGAGAATGGTTATCACAGTACTCTGGTTTATAGACCTGTTGGAGAAGTCCATTTTAAGATTGGGATAAATCTGATAGCCCAAAGGAAGAAAACTAATTAGCCAGTTTGTCACAACGTAACCCTCTTCTTTCACAGATATAAGAGAACCAACATCTGGTTTTCAAACCTGAGGTTCTGATAGAGCTGCCCTTCTAACCACTCTTCTTCATCTGACATATTGGCAAAACAATAGCACATTTTATGGATTCTTGAATTAAAAGTCCTTTAAAGTTAATACATTAAGGGGAAAGCTCTGTTTACTCTGATTTTTTTTCCGATTTCATAATGAAAAAGGTCTAAACTTCCTTTGATTCCTTCATCAACTTTGGCCTGTGGACTCTGGTGACAACAGGGACTGTTATTGTTACAACTATGAACATTTTAGGAGCACAGTGTTGATACATCAGTGATTCCTGCTCTCTGAAAAAAAGCAGGTAGTTTCCACAAACTACAAGGATGCTCAGTACAATGAATAATTGCTTAGCATTTCATTTTCTACATAATAATCATTTTCTTATATGTAACTAAATATTTTAAGTGGTTTATTAATTTATAAGCTTAGTTGTGGACATCTCTGTGTTTTTGGCATCAGTACACAAACTGCCTAAAGCGTTGATACTCTGTGTCCTCAAACAGTTTCTAAGTGTCCTCATAATTGCTTGTCACCTGTAAAAGAGGTTTAGATCCAACGCAAAATTAACATATGGTGAACAGATGGAGCCAGAACAGACGTTTGTCGAGAAAGTACTCACACCAAAGACTTTTTGGCTTCAGCCTTTTAGGACCTTCAGAAAAGTCCTACTTGAAGCTCCAAGTCATACTAATCAGGAGAACAACATTATTCAATGACAATCTCATGTTGCAAAAACTTTTAAAGACCTGCCACAAAGTAGAATCCCTGCAACTTCTCTTTGTCACGGTGCCTCATGAACAGAAGAAATAAACTATTGTTTCCACAGGGTACCCCACCCACCCAACAAGAATAATTAATCTCGGGTGAAAAAAGAACAAGCACAATGCTGCATTTTGATGATTAAAAAAAAATAATAATAATAATTACAATAAAGAGTTTAACACCCACCCCCACACTCTTCGAAATACTGCATTACTTACTGAGGAGGTAAGACAAGAGTTGTTGGCTGGGCTTTCGGTCTGCGTTTGGCAGATACTCCCATCTGGTTGGCTGAACGTTTCAAAGACTGTTGATTCAAAAGGCCGGACGCCAGCCCAGCATGGTACTGCAACTGGAGAATAAAAGATATATATATATATTAAAATACACACCACTGCAATACTCTCCCTCTGTCAGACCTCTACTGTCTCTACAACCTGATTCCAATTACAGCCAGGCAGTAAGTTCATGTATGGTATTTTGTATACATTGCCTGGATGAAGATGATACGAACAAAAGCGTATTTTAAAAGCCTGCTGTGAAATAGGTATTACAAGGAAACTACGCTATAGGGCAAGTAAGATGATGAATCAAAGACTCCCTCTCAAGTTGTGACTCTTCTGAAACTTAGGCTTGCTTTTAAACAGTAAGACTTTTTCTCCTCTCAAGGAATCAAACATTCCTACTTTTTAAAAGAAGATATGAGGAAGAAAGATGCAACCCTTTCACTACATAAACCAGCTGTTTAGAGATAACATTCACCTTTTTTTCTTAAACATAAAACCACAAAACATTCACAAAGAAGTTTCTACCACTGAAAATTCTAAATCTTTAAAATACCTACTAGCACATCTCCACAGCACTGCAGAAAAATTCACATTCAGTAGCTTTCTCCTCTAACCTTTTATTTTACTTGCCAATGAAAGACAAATTTATGAAGGACACAGCGTGAATCTGCAATATTTTGAGTGCATTCCAACTGCTCATAGATTTAAGAACAGCTACAATGTTGGATCTGCCCTGAAACCAGCCTCAAGTGCAACAAGTTCCAAGCTTGAGGCAGTGTCAGACAGATGCAATTTTCTTCATTCCAGTCCTCACATCAATGTGTTCATTAAATTGTCTAAAGATTTGCCCTGAAAAAGGTGAACTGTTTAACACGTTAACAACTCTAACCCTATGGTCTGTGTCTAGAAAAAGGTTATGGTCAGGAAACTAAGACTTACAAATGAAAATAAAATGGTCTTAGGCAAAGCTATTCTGCAGGGTCCTGCCTGAAAATGAGGGAAACAAAAGCTTGGTAAAACGATCTACTTGAAACTGACTATTAAAATGAGCAAAGCCATCCCGTGAGCCAATTTGAGTCAAATGTCAATGCTTGCAGCATCCGTAAGGCTCTTTAACAAGCTTCTGGTTTATGTGGCTGCTTTGCCACGAGAGCTCGGCCACGGCACACCATGAAGACACACTGCATTCCTAATGGGAAGGGAGCTGCGGGGAAGAGGGGGCTGTAGAGCCCCAACAGCTCCGCTTAGACCAATGAATTTTGCTCAAATTTGTTTTTCTCCAACAGATTTCTGAAATGAAAAAAAATCAATGAGAGAAATGGACACTAGATGTTTGAAAGGCAATGTTTCAAAGTGTCAGGGGCTTAGTTTTCAATCTTCACTACCAAAATTTGCAGTGAGTGCAAAATGCAGGGAATTAAAGAGTAAGCCAGCTCTGGCAGAAGATCCCTCCAACTCGGGTAAGATGCTTTTCCCATTTCTTCTTGAGTCTTATTGAGAGCAGCTGCCCCCGTCAGCCATTTCATGCTGTTGACACCATTCACTTCTGTTCACTGCGCAGAACGACACTGACAACTATTTCAAGTAAATAACATCATTTGGAGACTTGGTCAGAGACAGAGGTAATCACAGGTGCTAATCAGAGATGAATTTTAAATGTAACCTTTTAAAAACACTTCATAACCTCATGGACAATCTGACATTTAGTGCTCAGGTATTTAAAAAAAAAAAGGAATTAAAAATAAATATATTCTAAAAACAATTCTGTCCTTAAATGCTGACTCCATTAATGAAGCTATTTTTATTAATTTTAAGTATTTCTTTATAATCTACATTCACTGCTAGGAATGCAGATCCAACTGTCAAAATCTATAAGAGCCATTAAATATTTACCAAATCATCCTTATAATGGGAGAAAAGGTCAAAGTTAATAAAACTGACAGGCAGCTTCTGTCCAACTTGATTTATACATTATTAAAGTACCACATACTGTATTGCACAGAATGCATTCCTCTTTGGGGGCAGAGCGGTGTTAACTCAAGAGATCGGGGAATTGTTTCTTAACCATTTGTTCTGAGGAAGAGAAACAAAACTGAAAATAGCGCCAAAGAGGTACCACTAACATCAAAACTACAGCCGGGAGATTCAATGGTGCTGAAGGGTAATAAATGTCCTATTCAGTTCATTTTTCCTTTTGCAAAATAAACACCTTTGTCCACATCGGCCATGACAGCAGATCTCAGCTAAAAATGTACCAATCCCCTGAAAAATTTTGCTTGCTAACAAGAGCATGTCATTTCCTACCAGCATCTTCACCTTCGGGAAGTCACACGAAATGTACTGCCAGAGGGTATGATGGGTGCGAAAAGGCTCAGGCAGGAAAGCTGAGGTGAGCTCGTGGGACACAAACTCTGTCCCACAAACTCTGGAGGGTTAAGGAACACACAGAAACCATATTTAGCTCAGGAGGTCCCTGAGCCAGAGCTTGCTGATGGGTGGAAGAACACAAAGGACAATATTGTATAGAATCATAGTAGGAAGGGACCTTAAAGATCATCGAGTTCCAAGCCCCTCACCATGGGCAGAGACACCTCCCACCAGACCAGGTTGCTCAAAGCCCTGTCCAGCCTGATCTTGAACACTTCCAGGGATGGGACATCCACCACTTCTCTGGGCAGGTGTACAGGAGTGTGCTCACAGCTGGAGATGAGCTATGGGGTGACTCAGCAGAGCTGTTGAGTGTTTCAGCTGTTGTCTACAGAGGGGTGCTCCATCCATGTCTGAAATATTCCTCTGTAAAATTCCAACTAGATTGATTTTTTTTTTTTCCCCAATACATGGAGATGAAACAAAATCTATTTCAGAAAACTAAGAAATAAAAAACAACAACTACAAAAAAAAAAATCAATTTATAACACTTAGCAGCTAGAATATACACCAATGCCAACTTGTACAGTTTTATGATGAGTCTCACAATAGCTGATATTTTTCTTAAAACTGTGGTTTCGTGTACACGTATTAATTCCACATTTTAATATCAGGAGCTACACTAGCTCTCAAGGTTGGAGAAGTACTAAAAATAACATTTCAATACACACAAAAGCTTTACCGGAAGGTAAATAAAAACAGAAATTGGTTTATTTTTTAACTTCATTTTTTTTGAGATTTGGCCTATAGGATTACGCTACAGTGTATGGTAGGAAACTACTAACACGTACACAGTGCTAATTTCAAACTTTGAAAATTAAAGCTTCATCATTAGAATCATGCTGGGTCTAAAGGTCTTTTGTTTACATAATTCATGGGCTTGAGATTTTGTATGTGCTGACCAAACAAGTCATTACACTCCACTGACTTACACGAACATTTAAAGTTGCAAAGCTTGGTTGGGTAGGAAGAAGGTAAGAACCAAGGGGGTAAAAAAAAGAATGAAAAACAATCACTCGGAGCACTTAAAATTCATCGTGTTAACTCACAGTTGCCCATTAAATGTACATATTACCCTTATTTAAAGCTTTTTAAGCATCAATAGGTTTTCCTTAAATAGTGAAATCAGGAAACTAACTTCTCTTTTTGATCACATTACCCTGTTGTGATATTTTTTCTATTCTCATGTAAATACTTACAGACCACATGCTTAAATAGAAAATTTTTTTCTCAGATATTGGTAGTATATATAAAAAAAATTATTTCCATTTCTCCAAGAAAGAGCTTTACAGAAGTGACTGACAGATGCTTGCCCATCATGGAATTTTCTGAGTTCACTGTAACACTGGTGAACACATGCACATTTGCCTCCTTTTAAGATGCACATTACTTTGCCCCTCATCATTAAATTATTTCTCCCTTGCAGCTAACAAGGGATTTGTCTATTATGATAAAACTGTAGTCATTCTTTTGAAAAGAGCAAGGAGCAAGCAAGCAGGACACTCCCCCAGTTTCATCTCTGCAGACTAAAGTAGGCAAGAGAGAAATTACACTACCTTAATTGATATTTTTAAGCTTCTCTCAGATAATGAGGCCTGTTTGGAAATTCTCTTTTTCTCCATACAATGTTTGATCATTTCAGGATAGCTGAATTCTTGACTTGGCCAAAACAGCATCAATAAACCAAAAGAGCAGTCTCCAATTTATTTACTCATTGGTTTCCTCCTCTGGATCTGGGTTGCAGGCTTTCCAATTAATAGGAAAGCTAGACATTGTGCCTTTGCTCCAGTTTACAATTTAATTAGGACACTTTGTTGGGGTTTTTATGTTGTGGGTTTTTTTGTGTGTGTGGGGGGGGTTGGTTGTTTGGTTTTTTTTAAAGCATTTATACCCCCCCAAACACTTTGCAACAAGTATCTTTATATGATGGGGAAAAAAAGCTACCCTATTCTGTTTTTTTTAAAATCCCTGTACAACAGTTACTGCATCTTTTCCTAAACACCATGATCCAAATAAACTGTGAAACTAATGAGCTTGTGCTTCCATTAAAAGCCTCTCACGTTGAAGCTGGCTCTAATTTGCACGGTGTTGGGATCCATAGTGCCTTTGCCTCAGCCCGGTCAATAAATCAGGAGAATTCTGTGGACATCTACCTGCACATGCCCCTGCACAATCCTGCTTTTCCCTGAGGTCTTTCAACCTCCCTCCCAAGGCTAGGGAGTTGAAAAACAAAGTTTAGACATTTATACACATGTGTGTGTATATATATTAAAGATACAATAGCAGGAAATGCATTGATACATATCCCTGTTCTTTTAAGGTCTCATCTTCATTACATCTGTTATTCCATTGTTTTGAATTCCTATTTTTGCTGAGAGCACTGTTTTAATTAGTGTCAAATTTCAGCCTTCAAGTCTGTTCTTCCCATACTTTTCTTTCAAAAACATTGAAGTTCTGCTGATGGATGACTGCATCAATGTTCCCTCACTCCAATACTGCTTGCAAGCCTTTGGCTTTTTACCATGCAGAGATAGCAAATCTGGTGGCAAGGAATTGGTCAAAACTCCAGCATCTGCATCCTTGCTGCCAATAAAGTTATCTGCACTGTTCTAAGTCTCTGCAAAAGCCACTACCTCTCCCTCCAGATTTATTTTTTTTAAAAAGTATTCTGGAATCCATTTAATAATTACATCAGTGACATATTCTTGCTTTTTGGATAATGTCAACACAAAGGGACACTGTGCAGCCAAGAGGCTCTGAGGTTTAAAGAGATGTAGTATTTGAAACAGATAAAGAGGCAGAGAATTCATAGTGTGAGGCTACACATTCCCTTACTTACCTCTTCAGAAAAGAAACTGTAGTTTATGCTTAAGATGTTTATGGGCTTCAGAGCTCTGGGTGCTCTGAAGAGCTTGAACATATATATTTCTTGAAAAACAACTAAACAAACTGGCACTTTATTGGATACTCAACCACAACAAACAAACATAACAGAATCACAAAAAGTGGAGTAAGGTTATTACACTACGTTCTGCACTTAATGACAAAATAAACCCACATATACTAATAAACAGTAGTATTTTCAAACAACCCTGAGCTCAAGGGTAGTAGTTGGTACAGAGTGTAAATGGTCTTAGTGTCGCCCCCATGGGATACATTCACACTTGTATGTTCATTTCATTAAAGTCTAAAGACCCAAGAAGTGCACTTGATCAACATTTGACAGAAAATATGAATTCCTTTTTGACAAAAGTATTATCTTTGCATTGGACAAATAATGTGTAGCAGGGAAAAGTCATCATTAAAACTCAATACCGAATAAGGACACAATTAGTATCTTCCCCCTGTGCTGCTGTGCTCCCTTGAACAGCCACAACTTTGGACCAAAGACACTGCTCTCACACTAAAATTAGTATTTTTCTAAAGCCCTAGACTAAATCTTTGGTGTCAGGGGCTCAGGTGGCAGCTATGTCAGTATAAAGAATGGCCTGCTGCCTTGGTGACAGGGGATGCTCAGGTGCTTCTGTAAGAAATGTGAAGATACTTTAAAACTGAGTGGTAGAATAAAGGGCTGGAATCAGCTACAGAAACACTCTTCAAATTGTCATTTAGCAGCACACCATGATTTGCAGCACTGTGGTTGGGCTTCACCATTATAGCAAACAAACTACTTTTTCAGATGAATAAAGAAATGAATACTCTTCTTCAATAAAATGTCTACAAGGTGCAGCTTATATAAATCCAACTAGCCCTGGCTGCACCACCAGACAAGGGGGAGAAAGATGGTGAAAGAACAGATGAGAGGGAAATCTGTTAGTGTTGAAGCAATGTAGCAGTAATGACCCTGGACGGTACTTGTGCCACTAATTTTTTTTTCCCCTAACTCATTAAATTTAATTATTTTAACTTCTGTTAAATGCCTTTCCTTAGCTTTGTCACTTGCACAATGTATTTAGACTAGCAAATACCCACAGCGAGTGTCAGAAAATAGCCATTAGCCCAACCATGGGGCTTTGCCAGCCTTTGGAACTCTGGCTTCCCCCAGTCTCCTGTGGCTTCCTGACGGGGAAGTTGGATCCAACAGTCAGAACTCCAGCAGAGAGCTCATCCTGCTGCAGGAATGGCCTCTCTGCAAAGCTACACCAGACCTCACCACTCTCTTCTACTTGAGGCCATCACACTGCCGTGCCAGCAGAATGAGTTGCACGATGGCTTAAACTATTTGAGCTGAACTCTTCCTGAAATAGTTATTTTTTTCCTAATATTCTCCTTCTTTACACCTAGCAGGCATCCTGAAGCAGCGTTGCTGGGAATGCTAATTTCCAGCCCGCTAGCAAGGACAACCAATAAAACTTTGAAGCAGGACAGTTAGATCCAGAACAGAATGTATGTGGCCTATTTCCCTACATGAAAATTCCTTCTCTTGCTTCAGAACATTCATGATCAGATTAATTTATACTCCTTCCATGTCAGTATAAAGTAACCTAAAGAAAGCCTTTATACACAAATAAGAGCCACTGATACAGGTCACTGTTATGAGTGGTTAGAAAAAGAGGCTTAAATTCTTACCCTTCCTTATTAACAACACAGATTTTTCCACAGACAAACCCCAGAATTAGCGTGGGTGGCCAGAAGTTATGAGATCAGCTGCATTCTGGAGGCTAAGTGTTCAAAAGAAACACATCATTTTCTCCCTTTTAAACATAATCACGTTCAGCACTGAATGGCCATCTCCAGAATACTTGTTGGGAAAGATGACCATCACCACGGCACTTGCAAGCACAACGCTGACACGTAATGGCCACAAAACCTGAAACTTTTTTGCCCTCCTTACAAGGCAATTAAAAAAGAGCGTTTATACCCCTACTCAAGTTTTCTATGTTCAAAAATTAATTTTATATATATATATGAATTCTGTCTTTGGTCTCACATTGACTTTTGAGAGACAGAGCAATCCTGCTGATCACTAGCAGGAGTGTGAGCTCTTCCTTCTCCAATAAGAAGAATTTCTCACTGAAAATTTTCTTCAGCTAAAACAATATTGCGTATTTACTAAGACCTCTAAATTAAAACCTCAGTTGTCTTCAGGATTTTTTTAAACCCCTCAGAACAGCCATTTATGGCTTACAACATGGAGTTTCAGTAATTTTGTCTGAAACAGAACGTCAGACTTCAGAAAAATTAACATCCTACATTTAATTTGGAACTTATATGAGAAACTGGACATTCATAGACCTGAATCCTTGTAATTTGTATACAAGGCAGAAAAATCCTCTTACTCAGTACTGCTATCGACCAAAACATGTTCTACTACATCAGTTTGTACAATGCACTATTGATACTGGCAACATAAGACCAAACTTGATTTAAAAAAAAAATAAACCTACATTTAGTGAGATTTTTTATGTTTCTACTTTTTGATGACCAAATTGTAATGCATGAAAAAGCCAGCTTTTGAAAAATCAGTTTAAAAGATATTTCAAGTTAGACATCCAAAAAATAGGTAGACATTTAAAAAAAGTCTTAGTCAAGTTATTTCTTCAGACTTCAAAGGGTTAAGTTATGAATGTTTTTAGGAATGAAAAAAGAATCTATCAGGTTTGATTGATAAAAGTGTAGCTTTTAACTAAGACTGAAAAAACTGAAGACTGGCAACATTTTTTCCCGAATAATATGCTTCCTCTGCTTTTTTTGAGCACACTGCACATAAATCAAAGAAATGTTAAAGAGATCCATACATCACAAGCTGGCATTTCTAAACTATTTACAAAATCTGTAATAGTCAAGAGGATGGAAAATACAGAAGTGTGTCCAGCAAAGGTACTGGAAGAAAAAAGGCCGTTCTACCATCCCAGCAGGGTTAATTAAGTTTGGAAACAACCCTTGATTGTAGAATTTAAAAATACTAAACCAAGCCAATCCTAATGACACTGGGTTACAAAAAGCAAACAAAACAATACCAGCCAAAACCGAGAGAAAGTGGATTTGATCAACATGCTTGTTCCACGGTTAAGCACACGATTCTGAAAATAGATAAAGCAAATGCTCTAATGAGGCTTGAAGTTGGTACAAAGCAGGGCTGACTTTGCATCTGCAAAAAGCCCCGAAAATACCAGTAACTCCAGTGCTGCATATCCATCATATTTCCACCCCCGACATCTAAGCATACAGCAGGCTTACACAGATGAGGTTTTCCTCAACAACTTTTACAAATGAGAATCTCATCTCCTCTTCTGAAAGGAAAGACACGGATTATGGAAAGTTTATCTGTCCATCTGTTGAAGATGTCACACTCTGACTAGAGAGTGCAAAAAGCACAGAGATGTTTTACAACCACATCCAAAACTTCTGTAGTTTGAACTAGTGTAAAAGCCATATGCTTTGCAAAAACACCTCTTTTGCTACACATTTTCTTACCACAGCACAAAGAGTAACAGTTCGAAAGCTGCTGTAATCTTTAGTTCTGAAAATAGACCACGTATTCTTACTCTCATCTGCCGTGCTCAGCTAAGTACCCGATCGGAAACCAGGAAGGCAAGGAAATACTACACCGTGTAATGAAAGCTAAAAAAGACACCCTCCACTGCACAAAGTTACCCGCAGGTAAAGCAGCAGCTCAGGGAGCTCGAGAGCAGGACGAGGCACCGAACAGAAGGGTTTGGTGAAATAACACATAAAGTGGTTTTACAATTTTCTCTGTCAGCGTTGAAGACTTCCCATTTCAGCTTGAGCCAGGGGACCTCAGAAATATCTTTAGGAGTAAAACAAATGGAATACACTTCATACTATTTTCATGGGAGCTTATAATGATATTATAATTAACTCAATTACACCACAAGATTAATAGCCTTTAAAATGCTCCCAGTCATTCATTACAGGCCTAATTAAAACTCTTTTCTGGTGCTGAGCCAGCAAGAAATATGAAAATACTTGCTAACTACCTCTACATAAGTATACACGGTACTATCATACTTCTTGTTTTCATGTTCACAATTCAGTGAGCAGTTCGGTTGTTTTATTTATTGGGGTTTTTTTTAAATATATCAAAGTCAACAAGAAAAATAGACAGGATGCCACTTTAGAGGCTTCAACACCTGCAACAGCATTACCAGCTCACCACAGCTAACCAGTTTATTTCTAGTTTTGCTGCAGCAGTTAAGGTCTTCTACAATAGCAGATGCCTTTCCTCCCACACATCAATTAATTTGCAAATGCACTCAGGTTGTAGAAATAATGAAGTGCTGAATGCTTTTCTATTGGCAAGTTTTGCTGTCAGGAGGTGGATGCTGTAGGCGAGGTGCTAAAATGCGCTGCTGCTATATGCATGCCAAAGGAAAGACATGCCACATGAAACTTGGTCGACAGCTAACAGGGCACATCAATTATTTTACTTAGCCCTCTCTCAGAGGAACCAAAAGGAAGAAACCCTCTCCAAAAGCTTTTTATTGTATTTCTCTCGGTATTTATAACACAGCATTTACAGTGAGAGCTGAGCTTTTGTGCTGACCCAAGACACATTTCACATCCGAAGGATAATATACAGGAGGAGAAAAGTAGTGGGTTTTCCCATATTATATACACTAGAAAAGTTACATTAAAATTGTTACGGCTACAAATGAAGAATTCAGTAACAAGGAAATGTTTGAATTCATACTGCCTATGCATTCTAAATCAGTCTGCTCGTGGTAAGGACTGCGATTACGCGCTTCTTTCCAAAGGACGTCGAATTACCAGAGTCTGCAGGATCGCCCGGATGAAGAGGCAGTAATTCAGCACCCATTTTCATGCACAGAATGTTATTTACAATATTTCACACAAAGCCCACACTTATCTGCTCAGATGTTTTCTATGATACTTTCCTGCTTTATCTTGCTTCTTTACAAATACTGTTAAATTCACCGTCACAATTCTTATCTCACTCACGCTGGGTGTAGATCTGAGGAAACTCAGATTTTTAAGGACACTAAATGTTTTTACTACTTGCTATATTTGTATTAAGAGTTTCTATAGATAATAACTGCAGTCAGATGCTCAGTAAGTCTTCGAAGCAGCCAGAAAAGCCTTTAAACCAGATCATGGCAAGGATGGAATCTCTATCCCTGCTTCTATCACTTGAAATAAAGGAGTAGTCAGTAGCAGTTCACCATTACTTTCTGTCTTGATCAGCCCCTAATTGGAAGTGAAGAGCCTCTTGCCAGCTATTCTCTGAAAATAAGTTAAAAACTGAGATTCTGAACTTTCAAATTAAATTCCATGCTCTGGAGGACAGCATGTTCTCATGGATACCTTCTCATTTTGAGTCCCCAAGTAGAAGGCATACAGTTAGTGGTTAAGAGCCTGGACGGTTGTGGTTGATCCTTTCCACAAGCTTCCTAGGAAATACTAAGTCAATCTAAAAGAACATTTGTGAATATTTAGTGTTGCTTCTTACCTAATTCAGTTGCTTCAAGTCACTTCTGAATTTAAAATTTAGCAAAAAAAGAAAAAAGAGAATGTGCACATGCTTACCTTTCAAATCTTCCAAGGAAGGCGAGCCCCAAACTATTCCCCTCCAATTTTTCCAGTGCTTAATTACCATGCGTGTTTAAACCATGTACCTCAGCTCTAGTCTGAATTTATTAAACTTCTATTTTCAACTACTCATTTTTTTTGGGTCTTTGCTTGCTATAATGAAGAACCCTCTTATCCACTTTTCCTCCCTTCAATAAAGATGTTGGTACAAAGCAAGTGAGTCACCCGTTCTCTTTTGACTTATAAGTGAAATAAATTGAACTTGTTTGATCATACTGAAGGAGCACAGGATCAAATGCTTTTGATCAGTTCTCATGTCTCTCAACTAAAAACCCCAAATTAACAGGCACCTAGACAAATGATAACTACATAATTTTACAATTAAAATAATGCTTAAAACCATTTTCAAACGTTAATAACTGAAAATGTTATTACTGCAGGTACTAACAGGTAAGGAAATTTGTTGTTAAAAATACATGATTTTCTGCTTTTTAAAATAGGTGGTTTTCAGGCTGACCTTGTCCCTTTTAAATTTTTATAGCATCTTCAGTTCCAATTTGAGATTTTCATATGGGATAGGCAAATCTTCTTATGTTCTATATTAAATGCAAGACACCTTGGCATGATCTGCAATATTAATAATATAACAGTACCAATTTCAGGAGCAGCAACGTAGCATCAACACACGCATACTTACATGAATGGAAATTTAACCCTGTATGTCACAGAAATATTTAATACATCGTGAAAAAAAAAATAAAGCAGGTCTAAGACAGCTCAAACACAATTTAAGATTTCCTCTTCTGCCATACAAACACATGACCTTGTCATGCTTCACAAGGTAACACCAACAGAGCTGATGCAAGAAAACATATGCTTCTTTTTACTGGACTCAAAATAGGAATAGAGGGGAAAGAGAATGATACTCGGGGCCAAACCTGGGTTTCTGAAGAGTAGACTTGCAGATGTCACTGTATTCAACATAAAACATCCCCACCCACACAAGCCCTACAGTATTCCTATCACTAACTGCCACAACAGAGTTTGAAAAAACCTTTTTTGGAAATCATAAACACTACAGGTTCTTTATTTAGCTAGAAGTTTTCTCTGATTTTATCAGAAGAGTTTTAAGACTTTGAGACTGAGCCATTCTTACACTGCTGTGGGACAGAGTTAAAACCACAGAAAAACCTAAATGATTCATTTTTATGGATTTCAAAGGAGACTGACACACATTTGACTTTCCATGCATCGGCTGTCTTACAGGCACTCTTCAATAACCCAGTTACCATTTAAATGTCTAACATCTCACCCACTGCTATTTCAGCTCCTCATCTAAATCTGAACATACCTTACTGCTACATCTTGATTATCACTAAGAAAATCTTACCGATCAAAAACCAGCAGTTCATCAGCACCCAAGTTTCAGGCACCAAGTGAACAGACATTGCTCTCACTGCTTTGTGGACTTCATTATTAATAAAGTTAAAATTGCAGACATCAATCTATTGTGTCAGGTGGCCATCATAAGAAAAATAAACAGAAAGTTAATGTGGCTGGCCACAGCAGCTTATCTGGCATATTCACTGGAAGGTAAATTTAAGAGCACTAATGACCACAGTGCTACAAGCGAGGTAATAACATTGGGTTGGAATAGAAAACTCTTCTATACAGCTTCATCTGACCAGGAGTTTTGTTTCCTCCCTCAAACCATAAGACAAACTTCTGTGGCTGTTTCAACTACTTCACCCTTCTCTACTGAAGGCCACACTATCTACAAACCAGGATCTACCAGTCAGAACAAGCGTACACAACTGGCCTTTTTCTCTTTTTCTGAACATTTCTCATTACCAAGAAAAAAAAAAAAAGTGAAAAAAAGCATAACAATATTACTTAGTCTCTTGGGAAAAAGCCAAGGAGGCTCTGAGGAGGTTCTTCTTTCCTGTACCTCAATCACCCAGCCCACAGCTCCCCAGAAAGGAGCCCAGAGATGCTCCTCACTGCCGTACCCAACTGAAATAGCAGCAGCAGCTCGTGAGGCATCAGCTAGATTTGAGCTGTCTGACATGGCGTCTGAAATACAGAGAGGAAGAAGTGTTTTCCTTGCTGTTCAATTCATTTTATGGTATATTATCAAAACCACTCCTCTAACCTGGCCTGGTAAACCCCAAAGTGCAGCTGACAGAGAAATAGCACCGACCTCCCTATGCAGTTTCCATTGTGCCAAAATTTCAGTACTATCCTATTGAGTACTGGTGTCCACCTCATCTTCTCATCTGCTTCCCATAAAATCACAATGCATCCAGTATAGATGGTCTGCTGCCCTCCAGAACTTGCCAGTCTTGAACAGCCATAAAAAGCTGTACCTGATATTATCATTTTTTCTTACCTTTCTCACCTCAAAAAAAACCAAAGCAACCCCTTCTCCAACAGTTTTGAGCTGTTGAGAAGCAAACAAACACCTTAGGGAGCTAAGCATGTCACGGTGCCCATCACTGCTGCTACAGTGGGTGCAGAACATCAGAGAACTATTGGCAGTGACCAGTTTAGCCTGAAAAGTGAATCGAGAATGTAAAAACATATTATACATATAAAAAAAGAAAGATGAACACAAAATGAAACCCTCTATCTTTTAGTCTTACAATTTAAAAAGCAATATAATTGTTACATTACAATTAGGTTTTGAAACAGACACAAGGTGATAAATTCCACATTAAGTTTTCCAAAAAGTATCCTTAACTCTTCAGGAGTGCATGTACTCATAGAGCCAAAAAGGATCTTTTTGAGATCATGCCGCAAGCAATATGACAAATTGGTGTTCATTTAAGGAAACTGGGGCGGTGGGAGAGCAAAATACCGCTTGTTGCAAACCACGATTTTTTAACTTGTTTCTGTAACTTCTCTAGATACAAAATCTTTCATAAATGAGGACACTACCTACCTACCTCCTAAAGTTTATTTTATCAAGCCAATAACTCAGCAACGTGAATGATCAACAATTCACTTAACTGTAGTTTTAGCCTGAGGCATTAAAAAAAAAAATATAAAAGAACAAGAAAGACTTAAAAATAGTGCAGAAAGCGCTGAAGACTTGCTGCTGGCAGACCAGACACACAGGGACAATTGAAAGCCACGGAGCAGCTCGCAATCTCTGAGTCCGAGGTGTGGACAGTCAGGCAAACAGATGGCCCTGCAATATAGAGATGGCTCCATGAAAAGCAATGGGCACGGGGACCCTGCAGTAACAGAGTAGTAGCTTGTCTGGTTGTTGAAACAGCCACAGCAAACTGAATTGTGTCATTTCAGGGTACAAAACAAAGCAAAACTTAGTGAGAGTAAAACAAAATAGAACTTCCTAGTTCAGTAAGCTTATATTCCTTAATAAAGCACGGTCTAATTTAGGTTTTTACTGACACTCCTACATAGTTTGGTGCAAATAAATGAGCCTAATCCACCCAGCTCTAGGAGTTCCTCTTCCTGTCCCATCTCCCTCCCAGTAATTCTGCATCACAGCAAACGGCAACGAACGTCAGTGATTTAGTTCTACTTTTAGTGCTGCTTTAAATAAAAGTGTGCTGAGTGCAAGCTGCATAATGAAGGCTCAAAACCATGGAGATGGCACAGACTGCAATTGGGCAGCATTACCAAGCTGTGGGGGTTTCGTTTTTTCTTTTTCATTCTGGAACTTATTTCATTTGTGGAACAAAACCAAAATTCACCAAGGGAAGTTTCCAACCACGCACTGGAGCAGACAAGCCGCTGGCTGGTTCCACATGGAAGTCCTGTTGAAACCTTGAGGACACCCTCAGAGACAAGGGACATGCAGTGCACTTGCACAGAGAAACAGGTGAAAAACAGGCAAAAGATTTCTTGACAAATGCATAAATTAAGTACTACATTTCAAGGCCATCATGACTAAGCAATATTCCAGATATACAAGGACTTTCCATACTCTAAAGAAATCCAACCTGCACATTTTCAGAAAGGCCAAATCATTATAAAATCTTTGACCATGGGAATTTCTTAAAATATATACATGCTCCCTAGGGAATCAGAACACAGATGAAAAGCTAGGTTTAAAGCCAAGCTTAAGATTCTTCTTCCTCTGCAACCTTCCTACAATAAACCAGGCTGTTAAAGGGCAAAGGCAGTTGCTGGAGTTCGCAGAGGAAGCATCATCTGGCACAGCACTCCATGACAGGTGATGCTATTCAGCTACAGACTATGCTGACATATTCTTCATTTTAACAATGAGGCTATTTTAATTTAAAAAAAAGAAACAGCACACACATCACATCAAAGTAAGTGTTTTACTGTAGAATATCTCTATTATTTTTCTTACGTCAAAACTCACTGACACAACTGCCGATGTTGATATAAGGCAGTGGAAACCAAAGGCCTCAGGACACAGTTTTACTGGTTGGGAGCAGGGAACTGTTGCCAAAGCATCAGCCTTCCCCAGCCTCTGTGAAATATTTCCCTCATCCAAACTTTCCATAGTTCAGGATTTTGATTAAAGCAGCCTTCCAGGTATTGTTTACTCACTAACATTACCTATCAGTGTTTCCTGAAACACAAACGTTTCCCTATGAGGCTGCAACAAGTTCTGAAATTCTACACAGAAGCATTCTTTAACAACCTGATAATTCCCCATAGCCCAGAAACTTCATGAACAGATCATGTATTCTTGTTTTTAACCTCTTTGAAATCCCTGCAATAACGTCTTTCTAATCTCCTGATCAGGGTAACATGCAACTGCATACATGAAAAGGACAATCATATTTCCAGTACCTTACACAAGTTATTTCTGCACTTTAGAGAATTGTTTCCATGAGTATCTTTTTAATGAAGACAGACAGCATTGAGGGTTAAAATATTAAATAAATAAATTTAAGCAACTTACAAGAAAACAAAAACCCAGTCAGTCAAGGCAATGTTTGACTTCACCAGCCACTGGGAAAAATCACAAAGGATTTGCTGCTCCTCTGATTTGATCATGCAAGCCTCTGAAAACTTTGCCTGCTCCATTATTTATATTAAAAATATATTCTTTCCATATTTACCATAAGCATAGTGTACACGAGACATCAGTTTCCCAGACTTCACATCGTGGCTGACAAAGCAAAACGCATACCAGTTAGAGGGCCACCAGAGCAAGAATCTCTGAAAAAGGCCACCTTAAATAAATGCACAATACATGTCTCCTCAGTCCACTCAAGCAGAGTCTCCAACTGCTGGTGCAAGTCAGTGTCTATTTTAAAAGCAGGTCATGGATGCTTACAAAAAACCCACAGCCCCCTGAATTCTATACATCTGGGAATTGCTACATTTTGCAAGTTAGCACATCCGAAAATGCACTAAGGACAGCTCTCTCTGAGTTAATTTAGACTCTGGGAGTTCTACAACAATTAACCTTTGTAAAACAGGTAACATTCCCCCAACAGATTTTTT
>BJBW01001791.1:0-10222 GCA_004320125.1 Scolopax mira | reverse complement strand
AGAGGTGGGGGTTGGCCTCTTCTCCCAAGGGAATAATGATGGGAGCAGAGGAAATGGTCTGAAGTTGGGACAGGGGAGGTTTAGATTAGATCTTGGGAAGAATGGCTTTCCTGGGAGGGTGGTCAGGCACTAGAACAGCCTGCCCAGGAAGGTGGTGGAGTTGGCATCTCTGGAGGTATTTAAGAAACGAGTAGACGTGGCACTTCAGAGCATGCTCTAGTGCCTGAGATTGTTGGTTTGTGTCTGTCTGTGGGTGGGTGTGGTTTGGTTTTGGTTTTGGTTTGGTTTTATTTCTTTTTTTTTTTGTGTGTGTATGGTTGGACTCCAACCATGAATATTCTGTGATTCTGTAAAATGCATAGAAAAAAAGTGGTGACAATGTCCAGAAATGGAGATATGAAGGTTTTGTCACCTTTTTGGGTCCTATTTCACCACTGCATCACTTTCAGGACCATTTTTTTTTTTACTTCTTTTTTAATTTTTTTGCCCTACATGCAATCAGAGCTTCTCTCACTGTGGTTCCTTGTAACCACTTGTGAAGGATGGCTGTGGTCAGCCAGACTGTGTCCTTATTAGGAAAGTAGGATGTTATTTCCATAGCCCTCAGGACAGCGCTCCTTCCTCCCGTTGGTAAGGCAGGATTCCTTAGCTCATACATAACTAATGACCCAGGGCCTGCAATTCTCTTAAAAATCACACACGTCATCTGCAAGTGTCTGGCAAATCACTAAGACTTTGGCTACAGCTGGAACAGATGCATCAAGAGTATGAGGTGACCAAAAAACTCAGCTCTTTTCTACATGGACAATGGGTTCGTGGAAGTGGGAGAATCCACAGCCTTTGTTTGTCTTAATTTCTGGGCTTTTCAGTTATGACACTTTCATAAACAAGCCCAAGGAACCGTGGCCACATGAAATTCTGTACGACACCTCCACAATAGGTTGAAAAATCAAATCCTGAGACTAGTCATTAACATCAGATTGGAGAAAAGCCACAAGAAAGCTCCACAGGCTTGTTCCAGTACTGGTCAATGTTTGTATGAAAAATTGGGCAGTGGAGCAAACCTATATAGCTCTTTCCAGCAGTATATTTCCAGAAAGCATTCCCATCCCCTTTGCCAAGGAGGGGGAGATATGAGGCCAGAAGACAAAGAGACATCTAAAAGATTTTTATTGTTTGCAACAACAGCCTGAAGAAAAGACGATACAGATTCATGAGCTCCACCAGCCAATGGAGACCCCGAGGCAGGGGACAGCTTCTGACTGAGCAGTATCAGAGCTCGTAATACTTCAGGGACTGGGATGGGGAGAGGGAGAACTAAGAAATCAAACACATTTCAGTGGCAGAGTCAACAGACTTCAAGAATTCGCAAGCAAGAGCCCATGAGGGGACGCCTGGGGAAAGAAGAAAGCCAGTAAGTCCTTGAAGACACTAATGCAGAAGCATCTCAGTGCAGAAGAAGGATGAAGTTCAGTAGATGTACTAGGATTATAACGTGGTGAAGTGGTAGGCATTCAAGGTCTTGCTCAGCCTGAAATCACTTCTGGGAAAATAATGAAAATGCTGATGTAATTAAAATCATAAAGAATTAAAGAACAGGAGTATAATTACCCGCAGTCAACATACTTTTACAGGAAACAGGTCTTGTCAAACAAATCTGATTTCATTCTTCACTGAGATTACAAGTTTGACGGGTGAGAGTAACTGTGTACAAGGCAGGAGGATTCTGAGCATGGGACTGGGCAGTGTGACAGCAGCACAGGAGCAGAGCCCTGACAGCCTGGCCAATGCCTGGCTCTACAACTCCACATCACCCATAACATGACAAAGGGATTAAGGGCTGATCAGCTGGAGGTTCTGGGTGATAGTTCCCAGTGCTGGAGGTCAGGGGGCTCTGCAGGAACCAGCCCCACATTCATCTTTGTCTTACAGTCAGCATGATGGAAAGAGATGAAGGAAACTGATGCTGATATAGCTAACACTCTCCCAGGCTCACAGAGCATCCTCACATAAAGGATGTGGGATTCACCTCCCTTGGCGTTCACCATATGAAAAAATAATGCTTCTACTTTAATGGAGTTGTTAATTTTCTACAGATAGTAACGACAGAGAGGAAAAGGCCCCAGAGGACAAGCCAGATGATGTAAAAACAGCCATCCCAGGCAGGTGGACTGAATTGGCCTCTGCAGGATACTCGGGGAGGAGGCTATGCTAATGCTTACATTACAGGCCCCACTTTTGTGCTGGTAATTAAACTGACCAAATCATCTTCAAAGAAAAGCTGGAGGGGGGAGGGCACAATCCCTAAAATAGATTAAACTCTGTTGGGAAAAGCATTGGAAAGCCTGGTCTCCTCCAGCAAACACACCTCAAGCTCAGCAGATGTTAAGCACCAGCCAGGAAAAACTGCAGGTGGTCCCAGTGACAGGGTGGCACTGATTGGGGACAGCTCCCTGTGCCCAGCTCGGGCACCACACCACAGGTGCTCCTCCCACTCAACAGACTTTTGCTGTGTGTGAAACAACAGGGTGGCTTCAGTCCTTGTCCAAGCGGACAGGTGTCACTAACAAGGTTGCCATCACAGCCAGGGACCTCATTGGGAACAAGGAGGATTAGGGCTACGTGTGCAAACGAGTGCCAGATTTACTCTGCCTTCCTCCAGTGCCAGGAGAGCAGGAGCTAACCATGGCTTTAAGGTTTCTGGGAGAGAGATGACTGTCCCAGGCAGGAGCCTCTACAAGGTCCCATAGATGAGCTGCCCCAAGACACAGCCAGGTATGCAAAGACCTGCCCCAAGGATGCAGCAGCCAGGACAGGGGTTGTCCTCAGCACCACCCGCGTCCATCCATTCCCTGCCCCATGGTTCCCCAAAGGGCAAACGACAAAACTCAAAGCACCATGAGAAAGCCCTACAGTATTAAACCAAGGGCTCTTCCACAGCAGGCATCACAGATGAAGGTGAAGGTGGGAGCACACCCACAGCTAGAAAGAGACCACTTGGTGCCCAGCCCAAGCTTTAGGATTTTCAACAGCTTATGGGAACTTGTTTAAGCTGCAGCAGAGATAAGGCAGGGCTGAGGTGTGCTGGGAAATGGGAGAGGGAAATTCCAGGTCCTTGCCTGCCCCAAGATTAGGGAAAACTCTCCAGCACCCCAGCAAATGCAAGTCCATACGGAAAAAAGCCCTCAGCAATGGGGAGGGAGCAGCTGCTGTTGTCAGTGCCTTCTGGGCTTGTCACGGCTGTCTCTTACTCCCTGCCTCCCCAGCCAGATCCTCTGTCATCCAACACCACCTCTTCCAAGACAGCCCAAGAACCAGTTGGCTTGGGCAGAAAAGCCATCCTTTGGGGACTCTGTTAAAGTGGTGCCGTCCCCCCTAAAAAAAAAAAAGACTTAGTCAAAGCAAATGCCAGACCCATTAAGAGCAAAGGACCTCACAGCCAACAGAGGAATGCTGGGGCTTGATGGACTGTTTATAGAGTCTTTTATAGGAAGGATGGGTAACCTAATCCCAACTACAACAATTTTTATGCTGCTCTATGAGGGTTCAGCTGTGATTAAACTGTTGGCACAGTCCCATGGCACATAAAACCATGGAGACCAGCAAGTCTCATCCCTGCTGGAGCGCTGCAAATGCAGGCGGCAAAACTATTCCAAGCATTGAGGGCCGGTGAGCCCTGCTGCAGGCCGACCCCGCTCACACCTCCAAAGAGCCTCAGGGTCCTAAGACTCCAAAATAAAAGGGACTCCAAAATAAAAGGGACTCCAAAATAAAAGGGACTCGGTAGTCGCTGTGCTGGTCTCTGGTGAATATTAACCCCTGGTGCAACTAAGGGCAGGGAAAAGGATAACTACCCGTACAGGACTCTTTTTGGGCCCCAGAAGCTGCGGGCAGGAGACGGAACTGCTCTTGCAAAGATGTGCTCTCAGTGTCCTCTGCTCCCAGAAGCAAGGGGCCCTCTACCACCTACCTAAGACAACAGATAAAACCCCATAGCAACATCTTCCAAGAAGTTAAAACACTTGATTTTGAGACAACTTCAGAGATGATCTGAGTGGTGTGCCCCAATTGTGTCTACCAGGCTGCCGTTCCACGGCTGAAGCAGGAACTGTGGCCCCCAACATGGGCAAAGTCCTCTCAGGAGCCAGCCTCCAGGGAGAGGACATCCCAACTCCTCCACTCAGCTCAGGCAGACTTTGACCCAGGAAATCATACCCACCTGGGACAAACCACCCCCAGGGTGCTGAGAAGGAAATAAGTAGGGGAGGAGGAGAGACTAAAAGAGCAGGTACCTCCAAGCCCAGGCTTGGCTCAGGGTCACACCGAACCCACATGGGAAGACAGGCTTGTGTAGCAAAGCAAAGCCCCCGCCTCCAGTCCTCGGCTTAGCTGAGAAGGGAAAAAGAGTGGGGGGCTGGGGCAGGAACCCCCTGTGCTGCAACACATTGATGAGGACTGTATGTGGGATGTGCATCCTCAGAGTGGGACTGCTTGACGTCAGACCAGCAGGGTCTCCCTCGGCACAGCTGGTGGGTGGGATTTCGTCAGGCAATTTGAACATGCTGTTTATTTCATTTTATTGTTACAGAATTGGAATAGAACCAAGGCTTTTCTTTTTCTCTTTCTTTTTTGGCTTTGTTGACTGATCCATCAATTTGTCTGGCCGCTCTCACAATACCCTTTGGCATGATGGGGCCACCACACACCCATTCCAGGTGGGGTACCAACACTCATGTTAGCCCATGGTTGCATGAGGTGGCCTCTCAGAATTGGGGCACTCTGAGAACAAGAGGCTATCAGTGATTTCAAACCCTTCTTCTCCATCTAACAAAAGGCACCACCACCTCAGAAGCCCTGCCCTGAGCATCCTCAGCCATAGCAGGCAGGAGTGGGATGTCCTTCAGTGTACAGCCAGGCTCTTCATGTAGGGTGGGACATTGCCAGCAGTTTTATTTTAGCCCTGCACAAGAGGACACCACATTCCTGCCACCAACAGGAAGGAGACCCCATGGCGCTTTTGGATACTGTCACATGAGCCCATGCACCCACACAACAAGTGATATGCACCTTGATGGAGACACAAGAAGGTGAGCATGTTGCTATGGCTCAAGGAGCTGCCAGCACCCCCAGGACACCCACAGCAGGGGCCGAGCCCTTTTCCATCCCTCCGGCCACGGAGCAATTCCAGGCTGGTGGATGACACACCCAGGGCTGACCTCACAAATCCGATTTTCTTTTCCCTTTTCCCCTCTGTAGCCCACACACCAAGGACCTCCCAAACGCATGGTAAAACGCTGGGTCAGCTTTCCAGGGGCTCAGCACCCACAAGCAGGATCTCAGGTCATATTTAGGCCCACCCAAATTACAGGGCAAGACTTCTCCTTGAGGGTGACCTGACCTGCCTTCCTTCCCCCAGTGGAAAGCCTCATGGGCAGTCCCTGCCACCCTGTCCAGCACGAAACCATGAAGATGTGTGGGCCCCACCACTCCCTCCCCTTGGTCCCCAAACGCACCACTCCCAAATGTATCGCAGCCCCTGGCAGTGTCCTCTGCACACCCCAGACTTTCTAGTCCAAAATTCAAGCCCACCCACCATACAGCCCCACCTTTCCTCACCCAGAGACATAGGGGAACACGGGCAGCAAAGCAGCACCGCAGGACCCAGCCCACAGAGGTTGTACTTCGCCCTCAGCCCTGCAGATAAGAGGGGACAGACTTCTGAAGTGCCAAAGGGATGAAAGCCAACGCCAGGGATGAGCTGGCTCGCTTGGATTCTGGCACATAGCCATCAGCCCTGTCCCGCCAGGATGGGAACGGTCACTTGGCCCAGAGAGACCCAGGGCTGGGGTGCACCCCCCAGTAAAGCCTCCCTGCACGGGTCTGCGTCTCCAGCCGGTCCCAGGGTTCACCAGAAAACCCATGGAGCCCCAGAGACCTCCCTGGGCACCCCTTGGCCCAAGGAGGAGCATCGGCAACCTCCAGGAGTAGTGCAAGGTTTAGCCTGGCCCAGGAACAGAGAGCAGATGACAAATGTGTAAATTCAGTTTTCAGAGGATCTGTGTTTATTGAAAGTTGTCGCTCTGCAGCCAGAACAGGTGCCAGTCACAGCAACATCTCATGGCAGTTATTCAATCTGAAGGCACAAGGGTTTGAGAGTTTGACATCCAACCAAAAAAAAAAACTTTGGTTAGCAACTTCTCTACTCTGCATCTCACCTACAGCCTTGTAAAATAAAGGTGAAGAGCCAAAAGGAAAAGAAAACCAGGCAGTGTCTCTGTGCAGCAGCAGGGCAGCCACCCAAAACAGACGTCTCCCCACTACGAGGCAATGCTCAGAGCGGGTCTGGCCCCCCGTGACACAGCCACATCACCGACCATCACCCAGCTGCCACGGGGGGACTCAAAGCAGCACCAACCCAAGCTGGCCTCATCCCACCTGCAGCCCTGATGGCCGCCTGCTGCCTGGATTGACACTGAGCACGACACAGAGCAGACCCTGCGCTGCCTGTTCAACACTTCCCAGCAGCAAGACACCAACCCCTACTGATGCTGCCAACATCCTAATTAGCACCTTTCCCATGCCTGCCCTGCTCCCAACTGCTCTGCATCTGTCCAAGGACTCTCTCTGAGGTTCCACGAAAGCAGAGCATACAAACTGGGAGAGGTCCTGGCAGTGCTGGGCACACCTTCTACAGACTCAGGGAATTGTCAGAATCGGAAGGGACCTCTAGAGACTATTCAGTCCAAGCCCCATGCCAAAGCAGGGCTGCCCAGAGCACATCACTCGGGAGCATCCAGGGGGGGCTTGAAGATCTCCAGAGACGGGGACTCCACGGACTCCCTGGGCAGCCTCTGCCAGGCCTCTGACACCCTCACCCCAAAGAAGTTCTTCCTCACATTGGAGTGAAACTTACCATGGTCCACCTTGT
The DNA here is from genome assembly GCA_004320125.1 of Scolopax mira. NCBI lineage: Eukaryota > Metazoa > Chordata > Aves > Charadriiformes > Scolopacidae > Scolopax > Scolopax mira. The sequence goes on along the minus strand of BJBW01001791.1, from coordinate 3,294 downwards.
GCCTGTTGCCCTTCATCCTGTCACTGGGAACCACTGGACAGAGTCCGGCTCCATCCTCCTTCAACCCACCCTTTAGATATTTCTAAACATAGATAAGGTCTCCCCTCAGCCTTCTCCTCTCCAGGTTAAAGAGTCCCAGCTCTTTGAGCCTTTCCTCATAAGAGACATGCTCCAATCCCTTAAACGTCTTAGATGGCCTACGTTGGTTGAGATCCACAGGATATGCTCTCTTCCAAGCTGGCATGCCAGGATTCACTCTCTGCAGCCTGGCCAGCCCCTGCCACCAAGTAAAGTGCTCCAGCCAGCTCATACACCTTGTCTTACTCCATCCTCACATGTTTCTCCTGCTCGCTTTATCCCTGACACCAGACAGGCTTAAAAGTAAAATGAGGCAAAGATTTATGAAGTAAGGCTCACCATAAAGGTCTCCAAGTTTGCAGTTGTGGAGCCTGGAAACAGAATTACAAGCAAAGCAAATCATGAAAGGCGACAATAACCTCTGCACGGTGAGACGTGACCCCTCACATGCTCCAGCCCATCTCACACCCCAGCATGTGGCATACACTGGCCAGGGCAGCTGCCTGGCGACCACACAAATTTCTCTGTGATGGCCTGAGGTCTTCTTCAACCTCCCCTCTGCTACACTCACCTCCTTTAACTGGCCCAGTTCTGATCTTCAGAAGGCTTTGCAGAATCGCAGAACAATTTGGGTTGGAATTAAAGGCCGACTAGTCCAAACCCCTGCCATGTGCAGGGACATCTTCAACTTGCTCAGTTGCTCAGAGCCCCGTCCAGCCTGACATGGAACACTCAGTGTTTACGGGTATAGGGCAGCCACAGCATCTCTGGGCAGCCTTGTATCTAGTCTAAATCTACTCTCTCTTAGTTTCAAACCATTGCCTTTGTCATATTGTTATAGACCTCGCTAAAAAGCTTATCCCCGTCTTTCCTGTAGGCCCCCTTCAAGTTCTGAAAGGCCACAATAAGGTCTCCCTGGAGCCTTCTCTTCTCCAGGCTGAAGTCCTCTGACTCTCAGCCTGTCCTCACAGCAGAGGGGCTCCAGCCCTCCCAGCATCTCTGTGGCCTCCTCTGGGCCCGCTCCAATAGGTCCATGTCCTTCTGATGTTAGTGGCCCCAGAGCTGGAGGCATCACTGGGTGGGGAGGTGGGTCTAACCAGAGTGGAGCAGAGGGGCAGGATCTCCCCCCCTTGCCCTGCTGGCCACACCTCTGGGGATACAGCCCAGGGTGCACACCTTGCCAGCTCAAGGCCAGCTTTTCATCCACCAGTACCCCCAGTTCCTTCTCAGCAGGGCTGCTCTCCATCCCTCCATCCCCAGCCTTTACTGATGCCAGGGGTTGCCCTGACTTTCTGCCATACCTTGCCTTAAACCAGCTCTACATGTATTTGTCAGATCTCAGCACTCCTAAATCTTATTCAAGACAACAAACAGCATCCTCAGACACATCCTCAGAAGAGGAGTGTATTAAGTGTTGAGACATCCCATTTTTTCTGTTAGTTTATCTCCAGGTGTCATCCCCACACATGTCCCGGGACCAAGCTTCCTTCCTTGGTCAGACTGATAAATCCCATCATCCCTATGCAACAGCTCAAATGCTGGCTGCACAAAAAGCTGAGCTTGCAAGAAGGAGATGCATCTCATAAGAGAAAGGCTTGAAGCCAAACTCCAGAAGGCAGCACTTATTCTTCATCTGGGAAGAATAAGCTGCAGCGTCACCGCAGCCAGTGGCAAGGAATGGTGCTGCCAGTTCCATCCAGGAGTACCAGCCATGGCCACTGGCCCATGCCTGGAGGGAGTGAAGAAGACTGAATGCGCACAGGTATGAGTCCTGGTAGAACACACACCAGTCCCTTGGGTGAAAGCAAACACATAAGATGTCCTCAGACAAACCTCAGACAAACCTGCCCAACCCTGTAGTCTCTGTGAGCAACCCACACACCCAAAGCACTTGGGTTCAGTGGCCACCCCACATAAACAAGTGGCCTCCTCGGAGGCTCAAAAAACAGGATAACCTCTGGAGAGGGAAGACCATCCAGACCATCCAGGGGACTCCCTGTCCCCTGCTCCAAGACAGAATGCTCCAATAGTTCTTACTTTGCTCTGAGAGTCTTGGGATACGGAGAACCTGCACTGCCACACCACAGAGCATGTGATGCTTCTCATCAACAGCCTCCCACAAACCCCATGCACCAGGGCCGTGGTGGACGGAGATGCGTTTTCTCTCCTGCATCCCTCTGCTGAAGTTCTCCAGACTCACAGAGGGTCTGGACAGGGGTTTTGGAGGATCCAGCCCCTGTTTGACCCTCCTCGCCCTCCCTGGCTTGCAGCAGCAGAGCAGTGCTGCACCAACCCTTCAGCAAGGGTCCCCACAATCCACAGCGAGGACGTTCAACCAGAGCTCACTACACTCTGGCAGGGCCCCTTGCAATTTGAGGACCTGTTTTGGGACCTGAGATGGCACTTCCCAACGAGCAGGACTCACTTCAGCCCACTGTCTGACAGACAGAGCACAGAAAACCCCAGCCCAGCTGGGCACCAGCAGCAAGCTGCTCAGCATGGGGTAACCCTCGCTTGGGATACAGTTTGTCCTTCGGTCCACTGCAGACCAGATGTCCCTGTGACCCCCAAAGCCTGGGTGGGAGCAGAGGGGAACACAGCCCTCCATGGCCAGCCCGCCCGCCCGCCCTCCCCTCTCCCCACATACCAGCAGCTCGGCAGCCAGAAGCCCAGCCGCTGAGCCCATTGTTCCCTTTGTCTGGCCCTTTGAGCATGAGCCCCCGCAGCTTGAGGCGTCCCCTCTGCTGTGGGGACATTCACACGCTCAGCTGCCCTCACCATCCCCTGACCCGCTCTCTCGGCACCCCCCCGAAACACAGCTCTCTGCCCTGCCAGACCAACCCAGGGCCGAGGCAACTCCAGCCTCCCCCAGCTCCAGCCAGATGATCTCGCCCTCCAAAATGCTGAAGAGGGCAAAGGCAAGCGCCAGACGGCGTTTTCCAGGGAAACTTGCTCGCCCTTTCCTGGCCACCCTGCCGAAACTGAGAGCCTATGTATGGCTGGGAGGTCTTCCCACACCTGGAGGGTCCACCATCACGGCCAAGGCCATGAGCACCTGGTGTGATGTGGACTCCCCCAGGTGTTCTTTGCCTTGGAAGTTGCAGACGGTCTAAAAAGCCAAGCTGGGGGTGATGGGGCCCCCAACAAGAATGGGCATCCAGCATCAGAGCCTGGAGAAGACCAGGTTGCCCAGGGCCTCCTCGAGCCTCCCCTTGA